>JAJOOR010016395.1:0-43132 GCA_036250505.1 Solanum acaule | reverse complement strand
ACACTTTCCACCGACCTAGGGCCCCACCTCACGCGCCTGCTTGCGCAGTCCCACGAAAATGCGAATATCTCTCTATTCTGAAGTCGTATGAATTAACGGTTTAATGCGTTGGAACTAGACTCGTAGACCTTCGATTCAATAGTTTGTGGGCCCCATAACTCTTTATAGATTGGGAGAAAACCTCCAAGACATTTGACCCAAATTTCAGAGAAATCTTTAAGAAGGAAATTACGATAACTTCCGCCAACTTTTATTTTTCCACTTACCTAACTTGAGATGCAACACCTGAACACTTAAAATAGGACATACCACATCATTCTTAATTTATTACTCACCCTCATTGTCTTTCCACGAATATACGAGTTAATTTAGACGTTTTGAAAAGTCGGGGTGTTACACATACAACACATTATGAATGGTTAAATTTGAGAATAGTTGGACAGATCCTAAATGAGAAACCTTAACTTTTTGTGAATTAGGAAGCCTTACAGAAGTAATCCTAGGCAATGGTTTAAGATCGAGAAAAAAATATTTATTGTAACTCATATGCTCAGTTGCACCTGAGTTTATTATCCACGTCTCGTTAGTGAACGTTTTACCATCAATAGTGGAATTTAGAGAGAAATGAGTAGGGCTTAAAGGAATACCAGCACAATTGGCAGAAGCTATGACAATAGAATTATTGGCTTGATCCTTAGTTTTCACATGTTGAAGCATATGCATGACCTGTTCCAGTTGCACCTGTGTGAGGAGTTTCTCATGCTCCTCTGATTCTGCGCTAGTTAGGAAAGAATCTCCAGAAAATTCATTAGAAATCACAGCATTACTCTTAACAAAATTGTGAAATTTTTTTGACTTAGTCAATGTAAAATCAGCTGGAAATCCATGTATCTTATAACATTTTTCAATGCTATGTCCTGTTTTCTTGCAATATCTGCAAACAAAATTAGACTTCTTGTTATCATAAGTCCCTTTTTGTCCCTTGAAATCAGTAGAAAATGATCGCGGACCATTGCTAGCAATGAATGAAGAAGATTCACCAGGAAACTTTGGTGTATTCTGGACCTCCCTTTGCTTCTCCTCTTGCATCAACAATGCATAAGCATTTGGGATAGAAGGGAGTGGTGAAATCATGAGAATATTACCTCTAGGTGCACAATAAGAGTCATTAAGTCCCATTAAAAATCAAACGAAGCGTTCATCTTGCTTGGACTTAATGTTCTTTTCCTTTGCTCCGCAAGAACAAGAACAATTACATGGAATGAAGAAATCCAAAGCATCCAATTCATCCCAAAGAAGTTTCAGCTTTGTGTAATAAGTCGCAATATCAGAGGAGCCCTGAACAAGGTCACTTAGTTCCTTTTGAAGCTGGAAAAGCTTAGCACCTGAACTTTATCCAAACTTGGCTTCTAATTCTGCCCACAAATCTTTAGCGGTGGACGAGTATAGAACACTTTCAGAAATTTCTCTAGAAAGAGAGTTCAAAAGCCAGGAAATTACCATGTTGTTTGCTCTTGACCAGGCATTCAAGGCTATGAGCATGCCTCTCTTCCATCCCCTAAAACTTTTTCCATCAAAAGCCATATTAACTAACAACATACCAGGAGAAACGGAAGGAGAAATAAAAAAAAAGGATGAGAAGAGTTTATGAGCAAAGTGGCCGCATTAGTTCCAGCAAGAATGGAAACTTGAGTCTCAGAAGAAGATGTAGGGACATGATCTCCCATTGTAACAAATTATAGAGCAGGAATAAAAATGAAAATAGGAGGAAAGATTTAAAACTTGACTTCTGATACCATGAAAGATTGCAAAAATATATAAAAGAGATGTGCTAATGTTTCATATATTTATCCCTCTGTTTAACACATGTATATATAGCAAAACTTGAAATAATAAACTACTCAACTATCCTATATATTAGCAACCTTAAACAGCATACTAGTCCTATATACTCTTAAACAACATATATGTAGTTACACAAAGTAAAAGTGGAAAAATATCACAAACTACCCAACTATCTCCTAATTGTTAGTTACCTTAAATAACAAACTACTATTTACATGGAAGTAAAAATAAAAATAAGGAATCTGTAATTTCCAGATGGAAAAACAAACTAAAAATTAAAAAAAAAAAAAAAACTGGTGTGATTCTACTATGTTAGTAAACTTTGTGTCATCTAAAATCATAGTCCCTTTTAACCTTTTTCATTCTTCTTTGTCACAAAATCATCATTCTCGAGCTTCTTCATCGATGAGTCTTTAATACATCCAACATAATAACTGTAAAAACACAATCATTAATAGGCATGGTAACTTGTTGAAATCTATATTTATATTTAATATCAAACATATATATCTTACCAGGTAGTACTCGACCTTTTAGCAATGAAACAAAACTCCCTCAAAAATGCATATCATTTCCTAACTTCTTATATAGTTTGCTTGTTTATATAAAGTTGATCCTCGGCCACCAAATCGTATTGAGGATTTGAGATTATTTCAGTTCCTTCATATTCTTCAATATAATCATCCAAAACAGGATCAATACTAGTCAAACATAATGTGTTGGATCTCAAAATTTATTGCCTTGTTTTTTGGACACTAGTTTGGTACTCAATGGATTCCATAGTTCTATCCACACATGTTACACATAAGGGTACTTTGAAAAGAAATCAGTATTACATCTCTTTTGATCTAAATAAATTTGGACACCCATATCTTCATTGGTAGAGATGGACCACTCACGACATATTTGAGTTCTAAATGAAAAATGGTTGTGTCCATACCCAATTGGAAAGATATAGTAGTAATCAAGCCTTCGTATTTGATGTTTGCATCATACATCACTCCTTCAATATCGTAATCCACGTAATTACCTGTGTTAAATTACAATTTATTAATCAATTTCAAAAATTAGCATGATGCTTTTCTGAAATTAAGTAAATTACGCAAATTGGTATTTAGATTGGTAATTGATGGTATACAAAAGGTTGATGATTTAAAGTAGAACCAACATTTTCACCAAACTACTTACCAAAAATAAATCAGCAAATTTGTTGTATTTAAACAACCCAAAACAAACTATTTAATACCCTTGCAATGCCTTCTGGTATTTATAAAAACATAATTCACACTATCAATTAAATTAAATTATCTACACCAATAAATGTACCAGAATATTTGCTTGAAGTTGGGGTTTATGTACACCAATAAATGTACCAGAATATCAATTAAACCATATCATCTACACCATCTCAACTAACAATTACACATAATAAATTACCATCATATATTAGACAACTTAATATTTCTTCAATCATGTTATCTATACCAAATCAGGTAACTTAACACACCAATAAATGTACCAAAATATTTACTGAGAATCATGTTGGTATTCAAAATGGCTGACGAGACCTAAATTAGTTGTATAGAACTACATTTTCACCAAATCACTTACCAAAAAAAATATACCAGAATTTCATTGTATTCATACACCCCATACCAAGTTAGACAATTTAATACACCAATTTAAAATTTCTTCAATTTGTTATATATACCAAATTAGACGATTAAATACACCAATGTAACATTTCTTCAACTTGTTACCTATACCAAGTTAGACAACTAAATACATCAATAGAAGTACCAAAATATTAACTTGAAGTTGGTGTTTCTACAAGGTTGAAAAAAATACTAATTACGCCAAACCACATACCATAAGCAATTTTAGAATTATGGTACAAAATTCATTATCTACTCAATTCAGACAAACAAATACACCAACACATGTACCAGAATATTAACTTGAAGTTGGTGTTTATGTAAGGCATGCAACATACCAATCACACCAGCTCACATACCAAAAGTAATTTTCGAATTAGGTGTTCATGTATGAACAATAACTTACGCAAGGGCACTAAACCATCTACACTATCAATGTCACATAATAATCAACCATCACAAATAAATAAGGATTATAACCAATTAAAAATTTCTTCAATTTGTTGTCTATACCAAGTTATACAATTAAATATACCAATAAATGTAGCAAAATATTATCTATACCAACTCAGACAACTAAATACGTCAATACATGTATCAGAATATTAACTTGAAGTTGGTCTTTGTATAAGGTCTAAAAAATACCAACAACAACATATCACACACCAAAATAAATTATTGATTTATGTTGTTAATATAAGGCATGCAACATACCAATTAAATCAAATCACACATCATAAGAAATTTTCGAATTAGGTATTTATATATGGACAGTAACTTACGTAGGTGCACTAATCAATTAAACCTAATGTTATACCAAAAATTATTCACCGAATCAGATGTTTAATAACCACCAAAGTTGATTTCTCTATACCATCAAAAAATATCAAAAAAAATAAATAAATGATGAATAATGGGAGAGAATAACAATTTAACCACATCATATCCACAATGTTCATTATTTATTAAACCTAATAATATAGCAAAGACGATTAATAATACTTAATGTTTATTCAAGAATTAAATCCAGCCAATCAATGCACCAGACTATTTAATAAAGCATATGAACTTTATACCACACCACAAAAACATACAATATAAACAAACGACTAATTACCAAAATGACTAAATGCAGATGGCGAGAAAAACCACCATACGAAAAAATCCCAAATATATTAAAATAACCACGTAAAAAAATACAAAATCAAGCGTTATTTATTCAAATACCTCATGCGTCCCATCGCTCGTTGTGTTGTATTAGAATTGATAAATTATTGGTATACGTGTTTGAACAGCCGATTAGAGTAGACAGAGAGTTTTATTTTTGTTAGAAACCTCTCTTCATGGGAGAGAATATATAACAAATCTGAGTAAATCAGGAAAGGTAAAATAATTGGAGAAAATCAAGGAATATGCGATAAGTGTGGTTGACTATTTCTACGTTTCTTTTAAAAAAAAAAAATATAAATTCTAGTTTTGTAAAAAAAACTATTGTTATATAACTGGAAAAAAAGTAATGTGATATGTTTGTAATTAGTAATTAAGGTACTTAAGTTTTATACTTAGGGGTAGTTTGGTGTGATGGATAAGATAAAATAGTCATGGGATAAACTTTAATTTAGTCTCTTATTAATCTCTTGTTTGGTTGCACAGAATGGGATAAATTATCCCAGAATTAGTAAATAGTACTGGAATAAGTTATCCCTCCTTTTTGGTGGAATAACAATCTCATGATAAGTTATCCTAAATAATATAATTCAAATGACAAAAATACCCCTTCAATCCTTTTTAATATCACTTTTTACACCAGAGTTATCCAGTTTTGCTTAGTGTAAATCTTGTTCAGTTTTTGTTGTGCAATTTTTTTTTCCAGATTTTGCTATTTAAATGCAGTTTTTACTGTTTTGTTAAGTTTAGGCTATTTTGGTGGGTTTTTTCGTCAATTTTTTAATGTTGCTTTCATGGAGTTTTTGGTGAGTTTTGATGCAGTTTTTGTTGTTATTTTAATGCAATTTTTATCCTACTATGCTTATTTAATTGTAGTTAACGATTGTTTAGTGATCAAATCCTATATATTAAAATGAATACATGAAGATTAAAATGCTTGTTGTAGATATCTTCCGCAAGTGAAAAACATTCCAATTCTCTCTCTCTCTCTCCCTCTCTCTCTCTCTATATATATATATGCTTGCTGTAAATATCAATTTTTTTGCGTATTTTAGATAAAGCTAAAAACAAATTGTAGAATAATAATTTCTTATGGCCAATAGAATAATATTTTACAAATATTTTAAGAGTAAAATATTGCAATGCCTATAACAAAAGTTCTATAAAAAATATGTATAGAAGTTAAATAAGGTGGATGGTATTTTGTAAATAAACATTTTTTTCTTAGAAATGATGCAATGCCTATTATCTTTAATACAACAAACCAAACAATAAGTAAGAAATAATCTCAGGATAAGTAATCCCAGGATAAATAGCCCCATCATAACTAATATCATCATAATTAATCCCATCATAACTTGTCTTCAAACCAAACGACCCCTTAAGTTTTTTGCCCTATTTTTTTTTTATCAAATGAGACTCACGATATTTTGATATTCTATTTGTACTTTTTAAAATAATTCCACTTCGACTTTTCATGTCAAACGCGATGCACTTCTTATAACTTATTCCTAGTTGATCATTTATCAACTCATGAAAATCAAAGTCTCCTACCTAGAGAATGAAGGGTGAAGCAAAATTAGTATAGCTTACGTATTATTTCAGAAAATGTATATATTCAAAGTGAAGTACAAATAAATAACTAAAGGAATGTCATCTATCTTTTTGTTTTGATAAGGAAAATAGACAAGAAAATTATTAAGCTTAATCATAAAATTATGATATTAAAGTCATTTGAAAAATCTTGAAATAATTATTTGGACATGTAACTACAATTAAATTAATAAGAACGCCTTAATTCCTCATTTTTTTTAAAAAATCAAAATTATTAAATATAAATCTACATTATCGTTTACACTCATATGCAAAATATTTGTTTTCTCAATTTCCTGCTTTTTTATATACCCATAGTGCTAAGTATTTGCTTTTCAAGTAAGTAAGAACACCTTAAATTCTTTTATGTTATACAATCCTAGGAGAAGATACATAGCAACACTGACACAATTTAACTTTTCAAAATTTCATGTATAAGATTATATTTATCGTCATTCTTCAACAAATTAATTTGATCAATCTAACTTTTTACTTGGTCTCATAAATATGTGAATATAATTATGAAAATTGAACGAAGAATGGGTGAAGAAAAACAAAAAAAATACGAATTTGTTTGTGATTAAGATTTAAGGGTGTGTTTGGTACAAAGGAAAATGTTTTCTTGGAAAAGAAGTGGATTTCTAACTTATTTTCTCATGTTTCGTTGGTGAGTAGAAAATATTTTTTGGAAAATACTTTTTTAATGCTTGGTTGGTGAATGAAAAATATTTTCGAGAAAATATCTTTTATTTGTGGATTGAGACTAGAAAATACTCTTTAGAAAAATAATTTCTGATCCGATGGCGTAAAAATGAAATTTAAATTTTTTTACGTATTTTTCCAAAAAAATTATTGACGGGAGATGGCGGTTGGGGATGACTGGGGTAGAGGTGGCGTGAAAATTGATTTTTATTTTAAAAGTTTGAAATATTTTTCAAAACCAATTTTTATTTTAAATATTTTTGAGGGGGTGGCGGGAGGGGGGGTGGGGGGGACTTAAGATATGAAATATTTTAAAATTTGAAATATTTTTCTAAAACAATTTATTTTTTTTATAAAAAAAAGAATTGTCGAGGGTGGCCTAGGTGGGGTGGGGTTTAAAAAATGATTTTATTTTTTTAAAATTTAAAATATTTTTCAAAAATATTTTTTTAAGAAAAAAAGTTTGACGAGGGTGGTCTGGGTGGGGGTGGGGAGGGAGTGGCTGTGTAAAAATTGAAAATTTTTAAAATTTGAAATATTTTCAAAAATAATATTTTTTTAAAAAAAATTGACAAGGGGTGGGAGGGGTTTAGGGTATGGGGTGGAGTAAAAAGGAAAGTTTTTAAAATTTGAAATATTTTTTCATTACAATTTTTTTTTTTGTGGGAGCACGGGTAGGGATTGGATGAGGTAAAAAAAATAATCTTAAAATTGAAATATTTTTCATTATTTTTTTATTTTTTTGTTTGGGGGAGGGGGAGGGGGCTGGTTTGGGTTAGGAGTAAAAAAAATATTTGAAATTTAAAAAGAAAAAAATATTTCGATTTTTTTGTTTTATGGGGAGGGTCGATTACGGGGTATGGGATAGGGTAAGAAAAAAATATAGAAGGATGAAGTAGAGTTTTGAAAAATGTTTTATTTAATTTTTGAAGAGAAGTCATTTTTCTTAAATTTGAAGAAATTGAGTTGATTTGGAAAACATTTAAGCCAACCAAACATGGGAAAATTGGAAAATATTTTTTAGAAAATAATCTTTCTTTTATACCAAACACACCCTAAAGTAATATATTTTTGAAGGAATAAGAAAATAGTGTGATATGCATACGAGGGAGACTGTTGTTAAAAAAGTAATGGTGTTTAGGATTAGCACCAAAAGTGCATCACTTTATTAACAAAAAGGACTATTAGTGCTTCAGCTCATAGAATATATATTATCGTCAACAATAAGTCTCCCAAAGTCTATTAGGACTCCTGACATTAGTGCGGATACCAACACCACTTTGTCCTTAGCCAATGTGTTGTCGCCCTTGTCGACAAAAACCTATATCTCACCACACCTCACCAAAACTCTGCAGGAATTGTCAGATATGCTTTATGAATCCTCTCATTTGTGTTTGTCAACCACGAAGGCTGATCTTCAATCATTACCTGTGTAAACCATTGACATTGTTGTAATCTCTCACACATCTTTTAGTCAACCTCTGTCATCCGGAATGGACGAATATACTCAAGCCCAAACAGAAATTTGTTGATTGTAGTCGGAGAAATATCAACCTTTACCCCGTGAACTGTCACCTTCGATGGTAGCTGTATCAATTTTCCCTTAGGATTTTTATCTAATAGTGCGTCATAGTTCGTTCACATAGAACTCGCGAACCATATGTAAATAGTACATACCAGGATACTGCGATATCCACTCCAATTTATATTCTTTGAATCGTGACTCGACGTTAGGATACTTTGGCAAGTCTAATGCTACTATCTTATCTTCCGCAGCTATGTTTCGCTTCAAGCTATTCTGGACTATGATGGTTAGCCCTTCCTAATAGTATCTAACTAAGCCTTATACTACCCACCTCAAATTGTCATGAAATCTGGGTTCTTTGTTTTGATAGTTTCGCCTCGAATAGGTACTGGTAGATCAATTCTAGCCGCATTTGTAGCTGGTAGCCTTTCCTCCATGGAATTGAAAGAAGACCCTTCAAAAGTAGAGCTGGATTCTGAAGCATCCTCATTTTCAAACTAGGGATATGCCTGATGTTGCCTTGTCACGAATCTAGTCTATTATAGTTATTGATTACTGCTCCCAGGTATTACTACCTAGACATCCTCCTCTAAGCAACTGGATTATATCCTTTAATTTTCAGGTCATCCTCTTTTGTGCACCCCATGGGTTGGTTTTGGGAGGCATTAGTACCTGTAAAACAAAATATAGTAGTACACATGGATAGGGCAAAACACAAGCAAAAACTGAAACATTTCATTCATAGACATATCTGACAAAGCAAGTTGACAGACCATCAGAGGTGCGATGGGTACCGTCAACCTGGCTATAAGTTGTACATTAGACAAGAAGCTGATGAGCGACAGTGGACCTGAAGGAACATCAGAGCTTTAAGAGACTGTCATTCCTATCTTCACGACTTTTGAGTAACCTATTTTAGGTGGCCAATTTGACGATTAATCTAACAGCGTATCACAATTGTAGCGGTCTGTCAGGTAAGCCGTCAAGATTTTATCGGTGTGTCTTTTTTAGACTGGCTAACTGACAGTGCCTGTGACGGTATGTCACATGTGAAACGGCTCGTCATACAGA
Organism: Solanum acaule; assembly: GCA_036250505.1. Classification (NCBI taxonomy): domain Eukaryota; kingdom Viridiplantae; phylum Streptophyta; class Magnoliopsida; order Solanales; family Solanaceae; genus Solanum; species Solanum acaule. Next base: position 33,574 of record JAJOOR010016395.1, on the reverse strand, counting down.
GTATCATAAGTCAATTTCAACTTAGTTTCTCAGTAGTTTGTTGATGTTTCACTATTTTACTAAGGTTACATACTCTCATGAGTTGTAAATATCATAATTTAACAAAATATCAACACAAATTAAGCACATTAAGGTTACTAAGACTTTTCCCTTACATTTATCTCGACAACACTAACGGGTACTTAGACTTCTCCATGTCACAACAATACAATTACAAAAGTGACGATTTTCCTTAAGAATGTCGTCACTCGATCTATCATTGAGAACTGTCACTTAATATAAAAAGTCAAAATCTTTTTGTGAATTTCATATATTCAATTATATATATATATATATATATACAGGCACATATACGTACACACATATATGAATACATCCAAGCACCCAAGAATCATTCAATTCATGATCACTCAGAATTCATCTTAATTTTTTAAACAAGTTAGTACAATTTCAACATATTATCATAAACTCACATTCAATTTTGAGATTACTTAGAATTTATCCCGTTTTATTCAATCACAATCATTCTACATCATAGTAGAAAATTTTTACAAGCCTGAAGTGTCAACATACCTTGTTCAAGATGATAGAAAATTTAGACAAGCAAGAAACGTCAACATACCTTGTTCAAAATGATCAATGGAGATGAGAAATTGAATTTGGACTTCACTAGATTAATTGAATTTTTGACCTAGCACCAAATTTGACTTTGGGAATTAAGATCAGGGACTGGTGTGGGTAGGAGTTATGTTACGATGGACGTGGTTAGAAATAACAAGGGAGAAAATCGTGGGGAAGGGAAAAAGAAGGGAATCAGAGTTGGGGGGGGGGGGATGTTAACTAAAATTTGGGTATTTTAAAATTCCCAAATTTTAAATTATATGGATTTGGTAGAGTTTTGAGTCAGTGGGTTAATTGGATCCGATAAAGTTCCTTGGGTTATGGGTTGATGGGTCATTTTTTGCTCCATTTAGAATATACGGTTTCATAAACTTACCTGCATGTGATGGGAATCACGACGATCCTTCACACATGTGAGGTTCTGTTAAGAAACCCTTATCCGTTGTCAAGTGTCAACAATGGAGTTGTTAAGCTGGTGGGAATGACGGTTGGGTGTTACATGTCTAACGGTCCATCGGCCTTTCCGTCACCTATATTCAGAGGCCTAATTTTCTCTGCACTTTTGATAGTGGGAACTGACGAACCGTCATGCCTCTAACGGTCTGTCATACCTCTACATTAGAAGTGCACTTCCAAGTTTTCTTCTATCTCAGTCCTACACACTTAGCATCCATTTAAGAAGATCAATCAAAATACATAATCTACAACAATGTATATATACAAAATGTTACGTTCCCTCCAAATTAGCACCTGATTGAACGTCGTGGTATGATTCTGGTTCCTTGATTACTCAAACTTTAGCAAGGTTTACAAACTCCACTGCCTTCACTTCTTCGGGAGACCATTGTATTGCTCCACCTATTGGCCATTCACTTTAAAACGCTCACCTTTCTGATTTCTAGTTCCAAAGCTCCAGATTGAAACACTTGTGCTACTCCAAACGAATCATACCATTTTGAACTCAACTTGTCCAGAAATAACCAGAGCCTCGAATTGAATAAGAGCACCAAGTCCCCTGGGTAAAATTCCCTTTTCTCGATCCTTCTATCATGGTACAGATTCATCCAATCCTTGTAGAGAGCATATCTCTCATACGCCCGTAACCAGAAATTATCCTCTCATTGATCTGATCAAACCTCAGATTCATAGCCTTATTCAAACTCGGGTTCAACTTCTTCAATGCCCATAACGTCTTATGTTCTAGCTCCATAGGAAAATGAAATGCATTTCCAAACACCAACTAGTATGGTGACATACCAACGAGCTTCTTGAAAGTCGTTGGGTATGCCCATAGTGCATCATCAAGCTTTCTTGCCCAGTATGTTCTATTGGTATTTAGTCTTCACCAATATTGCCTTTATCTCCTTGTTGGACACTTCATTATGCCCACTCGACTGCGGATGGTATGAGGTAGCCATATTATGCTACTTCACTCCGTATTTAGCTAGCGAGGTCTTGAAGACTTTGTTGCAAAAATGTGACCCTCCATCACTAATAATCGCTCTAGGTTTGCTAAACCTAGAGAAAATATTTCTTTTCAAGAACCTGACGACGCTCTTGCCATCATTATCTGCTAGCGCCATTGCTTCAACCCATTTGGAGACATAATATATTGCCATCAAGATATACTTTTGGCCATAGGAACTCATGAAAGGTCCCATAAAGTTGATGCCCTACATGTCGAATAGCTCCACCTTCAAGATTGGAGTGTCATTAGTCATGATGCCTTGATATTGCCCTTTGTTTGTGACATTTATCACAGCCTTTTGCCAGATTAAATGTATCCTGGTGAATGGTTGGTTATTAGTAACCATATTGGAGCACCTTCTGAGCAGTGCAAGCCCCACCAAGATGGCCACCAATTGGGGAAAAGTAACAAGCTTCTAGAATACTCAACATTTCAACTTCCATCACACAACGCCTGATCAAATTGTCAGCATACAAACTAAACAAGTATGACTCATCCCAGAAGTATTTCCTTACATCATGAAAAAACTTATTCTTTTGTTGGAAACTTAAGTCTTCAGGCATTATGCCATTGACAAGGTAGTTAGCAAAGTCAGCAAACAAAGGAATAAGATCAATAGTGGCGACTAATACTTGCTTATCCAGAAATGAGTTATTTTTCTCAAGCTCATCGTCATCCCTTTTCTGTGCCTCTAACATGGATAGGTGTCTGCTACCTGGTTCTCATAACCCTTTCTGTCCTTGACCTCAAATCAAATTCCCATAGAAAAAGAACCCATCTAATTAGCCTTGGCTTCACATCTTAAAATCAAATACCTCAATGCAACATGGTAAGTGTGAACTATCACTTTTGTACCCAACAAGTACGCTCCGAATTTCTTGAAGTCATAAACAACATCAAACAACGCATGCTCTGTGATAGTGTAATTCTTTTGTGCCCCATTTAGTGCCTTGCTTGCATAATATATGGGGTGAAAGATTTTGTTGTGCTTTTTCCCTAGAACAATACCCAAAGCAATACCACTAGCATCACGCATCACCTTAAACAGCTCAGACCAATCTAAAGCAATGATAATTGGAGCCGAGATCAACTTCTCCTTCAGACATTCAAAAAGCTTTCAGGCCTCATAAAAATGAACTTTATCTTCTTTTCCAACAATTTGCACAAAGTATGTGCAATATTGGAAAAATCCTTGATAAATTTTCATTAGAACCCTGCATATTTAAGAAAGCTTTGAATATCTTTCACAAATGTAGGCGGAGGAAACTTCTCTATTATCTCAATCTTGGCCTTATCTACATCCAATCCCTTTTCAGATATTTTATGGCCCAACACAATGCCCTCTACAATGAAGTGACATTTTTCCCAATTTGGAACCAGATTAGCCCCTTCACATCTCTGTAGTGCCTGCTAAGATTTACCAAACATTCATCAAAGAAATCACAACCTACGGAGAAATTATCCATAAATGTGTATCTTCCACCATATCTGTAAAGATGGATACCATACACCTCTGGAATGTTACAGAATTTAAATGTCATGCTTGAAAATAAATGTTCCATAAGGACATGTAAAAGTAGTCTTCTCCTAATATTCTGTGTAATAGAGATCTGATTATATCCAGAACAGTCTAAGAAACAGTTCCAGCCTCTACTTGTAAACCTATCCGACATTTGATCCATGAAAGGCATTGGGAAGTTGTCTTTCAGGGTCCACTTGTTAACTATTGGTAGTCTATGAGAACTCTCCAGTTGACTAGCTTGAGAGCGATCAACTCATTTTTAGCAGTTTCCACCATTGCCATTCCTCTTTTATTAGAAACACACTGCAATGGATTAACCCAACTTCAATCTGATATTAGATGCACCACATCTATATCAGCCACATTATGATCTCTTTTTTCACCATCTCTTGCATAGGTGGGTTCAACCTTATCTAGTGCTCTATGCTCGGGCAGTCTGATGACTCTGAGGTTTGGACTCATTTAAAGCTTTATTTTGATAGTTTTAGTGTCCTCAAATGCCTAATTTATGCTCTAAATTGATGTTTAAGTGTTGATTTGCAGCATTTAAGGCTAAGGAGCAAGGAAAGGACACTATTGGGCAAAAAGGAACAAACAAGCTGAAGAATTGAAGAAAAGCGATCCTGGTGATCGCCAAGACCACTCTGCAAACCGCCGAGTGGCTCTTTTAGCTCGCCTAAAGTTCCAGCGTGTCAACCCTGGTGAAGAACCAACTTGGAGACATGAATGGGCAGTTGGCGCATCGCCGAATGACTCCGCGAGGGAAACTTTGATCACCCAAAGTTACATGACCTGGAGGACTAATGACCATTGCAAATTGGCGATGGAAGGGAGCAAAGGGCGGATCACCAACCTGTTCGGCGAGGCTAGACTTATTCCGCCCAATGCCATTTCAAGCCAAAAATTGGGCAACTATAAATTGGAATTTTAAATGAAATTTGAGGAGTTCTTCCGGTTCCTAGACAGTTCCCATTCAGAGTTAGATTTTTCTCTTAGTTTTTGGGTTCCATTGTAGACTTTGAAGCTTGGGAGGCTCAAACTTGAATATTGGCAAGTGGGGTTTTTGAATTTATTCAATTTGGACCATTGTAAAGACTTGAGAACCGTTACCCACATCATGGCTAATGTATTTGGTAATCGTTTCTCTATTTTTATGATGTGTAGCTAAAACTCCAATTCTTGGGATGTGATTATCTGCTTAATTTGCTTATGGGTATTTGTTTTTAATGATTTATTTATTGTTTTAATGTGGGTTTGATTGATAGTTGAGTAGTAATTCATGAATTGTAGATGCGAATACAATTCTAGTTGAATGTTTTGGGCTTGCTCGAGAGAGAGAGGTTTTAAAGCCAAGGTGATCAATTGATGATTGTAGTGAGTGGGTTCAGCTTGAGTGAGTGAATCTTGGCTCATTCCTACCTATCTAGCTCGAGAGAGTAGATAAATTAAGGTTTTGGGCTATTTTATAGTGTTAAGTTTGTTGATGTTCGAGAGAAATCGCCTGAATCGTAATAGTTGTTCGAGAGAAAACTATTACACTTATAGTCCAGCCTACCCACACTGTTTTAGCAAGTTATTGTTAAATCTCAATTACCCATACCGCGTAATTAGCTTATAATCGATCACATCTTGAGAATTCTTCTTAATATTATTGCATCCCCTGTTTTCGTACTTGTTTTAGCTGTTAATTGCAAACCAATCCCCTTATCTGACATTTGTTTTCACCCCTTTAGACTTGTTTGTATGTTTTCGGTAATTTCTATTACTATAACCGCTTAGAACATATTTGTTGAATTCAAACATTGTACCGCTCCCTGTGGGTTCGACCCTAACTCTTAGTTGGGTTTTATACTAGATAACGATCGTCTTTACACCTAGAATTGGAAGTGGTGTAATCTGAGCGTTGATCAAAATGGCGCCGTTGCCGGGGAGTGGTGTTGTTTAGAATTTTATTATTGAAGTTGAATTAAGATCTTTTTGTGTTGTAGTTGAATCGACTTACTTTGGTTTGTGTTTGTGTTGAACAGAGGAAATGACCGTGAACGAGAGTAATGGTAGCCAAGTGGGCCACCAAGACGATATTGGAAATCTGAATGATGTGAATGACCCAATTCAATTGGGTGATGTTGGTGCAATACGTCTACCTCCTGTCGAGGGGAATGTTGTCTTCCATGTTACTAGCACAATGCTACAGCTCCTCCAAATGAAAGGATTATATGGAGGGCTCCCCCATGAAGACCCCCACGAGCATATTCAGAACTTCGTGGACGCTTATGATCCTTTCTCATTCAAAAACATATCAGAAGAATTAGTCTCTCTCAGGTTGTTCCCATTTTCTTTTATGGGTGAAGGTACCAAATGGTTGGCTAAATTACCGAGGGACTCCATCACCACTTAGGATGAGCTTACCACAGTGTTCCATGTGAGATTCTTTCCCCTGTCAAAGATGATGATGCTCAGAGATAGCATCTAAAATTTCAAACGCTTGGACGTGATCCAATCCATGAGACGTGGCTGAGATTTAAGAAGTTGGTACTTCAATGTCCGACTCATGGACTGCTAAACCATATATTGTTACAATACTTCCATAGGAGTCTTGACTCGGTGAACAAAGGAGTTGTTGATCAACTTGTTCCCGGAGGTATAATGCAACAGCCCTATGAAGTAGTGTCTCAACTCATTGATGGCATGACCAAGATAAATAGAGTATGGTACACTCGTGAGGACCAATTTCTCCTCTCACTTTTAGGATGACAAAAGAGCAGATCGAGAATGTAACAACCCTCTCGGAAGGATGCTACTACTTAACAAGAAAACTAATATAATACTTGCACATTTAAAAGGGATTAATCTAAGATATATAAATTATAATTAAATAGAGAAATTTATCCCAAAATAACAAGTGAAATGTATAAAGGCTTGTCATTTAGAAATTTAGTTGATCTCAAATTTAAACAAGACAAGAGTCACAATTTATGGCGGAAGAATCTTTCAAAATAATTTAAAAAATACGCTAAGAGATTTTCATGTATTATCTATACTACTACAAGACACATTATCAATCATTACCAACTTCGGGGTACTAAAGCTTGATTGGTTCAGGCTTCATACAAACCTTCAAAATAAACTATAAATTTAATACATTACAAGGCTTGGGTTTACACACCCCAAAATAGTAAAACATGTAGTCATACTTATTTTATAACCCATGGTGACATGATCAAATTAGCCTTCAAAATTCCATGAAAATATACAACATATAGATCATGTACAAGTCCGAAGATTTATGCAAACTATAGATGCCTACATGCAAATGTGATCTTCCCATAAAGCTCTCAAAAACTCCATCTCCAATGGCCAACTTCAAGTATCCCCTCGAACGTTCCCTAGATAGAAACAACTATCGCTAAGCATAAAGCTTAGTGGTGTAAAAACTATATGCATGGAGCTGCTAGATTCACCAAGTTACCTTTCAAAAGTCATGGGCAGCACAATTGAAACATAACAAATCAATCAAGTGAACAATATATTAAGGGTATCAAGTTCTATATTTAAAGATCCAAGTGTCAAGAACGCTCATAACACCATTTCCCAAGAGATCCAATACCAAGGCTCGCCCAATATATACATCATACCATCACACCCCGCATAATCAAGTATCAAGAAGGATTGAAGCCCTGTATCAAGAAGGGTCAAAGCCCAATAATCAAGAGAATCAAGAACCATATTAAAAATGGCTTTCTAGTTCATACTTAAAATGGACAACTTCCATACTTAAGACGAACCAAAAATCCAGAGTCAAGATGACAAATAATCTGAATCAATATGCATGCCAATAGTGACAAAATCAAATCCACAAGAAGGACAAAGTCCCAACAAGAATGCCAGGTGATTAAGCAATCCGTACAAGTGGGCGAGTTATATTAATGTCTTGAAAGTCTCAGAGAATACCAATACGACAATACAACGTGACAAGAAGTAACCAAGGTATTGAGATAACCCTTCAAATATACAAGCAGATAACAAGAGTACAAGTACAAGTTCATACACAAACCTCGGGCTTTAGCATAGAAACAGTCCAACAAAACTTCAAGAGTTCAAACCGTAGGCCGACCAACGTATCAAGGTCCTCAACTTGTACATGAGTATATATAACCTTAAAAATACAATTAAATAACTTATTTAACTTCTATTAACTCATTAATGTTAACGTAAAACAGGATCATAATCACAAGTAAGCCTAACATGTACAAATACAACTATGCTCCCAAAACAATGAATCTGTCCAACCTGGTACCTCAAGACGCAACATTGTTTTGAAAAGGAAAATGGAAAAATTGGACTGTATATCCTTCATGAAAGATGTAGGTACATCTCCTAAGGTAGAAAATAATCAAGAATCACCACAAAATATATTTTGTACAAAAATATATAATCAAAACACTAACAGTTGATCATACATGATTTCTAATTCCAAAATCTGGACAGAACTTGTCCTATGTTGCGTCCCATATTTCGAATCCATAACAGCTAAATTAGAGTTTTACATAAACATAAGAGTTATAGGTATATAAATTATATTTCCAAATCATATTTATTCACTGTAAACGAAGTTTTATAGAACGAGATATTCTTAAAATACTAAACACTACCCAGCTCAGAAACAGATTTCATCACTTACCCAAGAGATGGGTGTGTCTCGAATTCCAGCCAAAAGGACCAAGTTTTTCTCTTGTGATTTTCAAGAACAACTGGTTATATAATGTTCTAAGGTTCTTAGACTTCAGGGTAAACGAATTTCATTAGAGGAGGTGTGAAAATATAGTCAGACAAGTGATGTTTATCACATACACAACTGTCACAAAAAGGTGGCTGCCCAAATAAAAGTGTGCTGCCCAAAATGTAAATACCATCACCTCCCTTTCAAGTTATAAGTAATTCTAATTAGAATATTACATAAATATCCCAATACAATTACTTAAATTACGATCACAATTTATGTTAAGCAAGTCTGCAAATATCACAAAATTTCAAGTTCCCAAAATGAGAATAAAACATATTGTAGTAATTAATCAATGGCGTATCGACATGCAACTCTTGGTTAGTATTTAGGGGTGTTACAGAGAAGGATCACGAGAGAGACAAAAACATGGCCAAAATGATGACCCAGCTGGATCTATTGTCAAAAAATGTGATGGGTAGTGGTTTGAAGAGTGTAAATGTTGTGGGTGTTGGTGAAGCAAACCCCAAAGAAGCACAATTTGAGGCGCTTTACAATGAGGAAGTGAACTTCCTTGCAAATCAAGGAGGAGGATTTCGTTCAAACTATCCAAGGCCGGGTGGAAATCCAAGTTGTAATAGAGATGATGGATGGAGAGATCGTGAAAGGGAATGGCGTGGCCGTAATGCTACTTGGAAGGAAAGGGGTGGTGAAAAAGAAAGAAGCGTCCCACTTCATGAATTCCAAAATCCTAAAGAGCAAAGAGCTCACCCGGAGAACTTTCGTACGGAAGACATGCTTGCACGCATTCTCAATAAGGATGGAGGATCGGATAAAGTGTTGAAAGAGATGAAAGAGGATGTTTCAACTCTCAATCAGACGGTGACTTCTTACTTAGTCTCTATTAAATAGCTGGAGACACAAATGGGTTAAATCTCGACTCATTTAAATCCAAGGCCAAAATGAGGGTTGCCTAGTGACACAATGGCAAACCCCAAAAATGAAGCTTGAATTGGTATTTCTGTCATGCCGCGACATTAAATAAGGTTCTTCTTAGGAGGCAACCCAAGTTTTTGATGTTTTAAATTTTGTTTTTGAATAACAGATGTTGATCTTGCAGGTTGAAAAGTTAAAAGTGTTGGGAAATGGGCAATTAGGCGAGACAAAAGTCCAATCGGTGACTCACCAAAGATGTCAAAAATCCTGACTTGGACCGCCATTGGAACCACCCAGATTGATCGGGAATTTTGTAAAACTCGGTGAGTCAAAAGCTTAATCGGCGACTCATCGAACAGGTCAGCGAGCCCGACTTTGTCCGCCGTTTGAACCCCCAAATAGCTGGAAGTTCTGTAAAACTCTACGAGCCAAAATACCACTCGGCGCATCATCGAGTGGTTCGGCGAGCGTGGCTTACTCCACCGACTGGCGTGCGAACAGAAAGGTTTTAAAGGGCCAGATGGTTTTAAATTCAAAAATCCTTCATTTCTCACCTTTCAACTCCCGTACTCTCATCCCAATACTATATTGTCGTATTATTGCATTTTATTTTCATTTCATTTGGGATCTTTGCTCGGAGATGGAATTTGGATTTCTTTGTCACCTAGCTTTTCATATCTATTTCAGTGTAAAAGGTTGGTTTTCCAAACCCCGAACTTAATCGTAGTTGAAATAAAATGCTTGAGTTATTTTGTTGTTGAATATCGTTGGGTAATCATCGTGTGATTGTTTGTTTGCCTAATTTTAAGAGAAATTGTAATTAATCAGCTTTTAAATTGTGTTTCCTGTGTCTTATCTTATTAAAATCGAGTTGAAATTGTTGGGTTCTGGTAAATCTTTGTTGGGTCTAGTGGGGTGAAGTCTAAGTAACCCCAAATTGTGCCAAATGTCATATTTTTCCCTATGATGGAGCAGTTGGCGTCATTATTAACGGCAAAAGATGTCAATTGGCCAAAATTGGCCAATCGATGGAAGTTTGAGTACTCCGAGGACATGGGTAGGATGGGTCTTGCTTTAATTTCATAGTGTAAGTGTTTAATTTTGATTACGTGGGCTGCGGGTTTGATTTCGAAGAGTGGGGTGGAAAACTGGCACAAAGGGTCATTTGGCGAGCTAGGTCGAGTTCGCCGATTGATTCGGTGGTTCGCCTAAGTCCCCCTAGATCGCCCTTAAAGGTCCCTCAATTGGTGAGTTTGATTTTGTAACATTCGGCGATACACCTGAGCTTTCCGAGTTAACTCAGCGACTCGTCGAAAGTGCTTCATGATCGCCCTTCTGCGCCCCTAATTCCTTAAAATGCACTGTAACTTTAGGCGAGCTACTTCTAGTGTAACACCCCGTATCCGAAATAGACCAAAAATGCAGATTTTAAGAGGTTACAGGTGCAACCCACAGTTGCCATTGACGGACTGTAGGTCAGACCACGGCCTGTGCTGGTGGTCCGTGGTTCACCACTGCAACCCCTACTCAAACCCAACTCATAAAATTTGCTAAGTCTCGACCCACGGTCCGTAGTCCAGACCACAGTCCGTGGTTTGTGTTCGTGGATCTAGGCCCCCTTTACCCAGCCTCTGACGCTAACGATGGCCAATCGGCACAGACCATCGTTCGATCCACGGTCCGTAGGTCTGATCGTTGGTGAAGGTCAGCAGCCAGTTAGGGGGAAATTCTTGATTGGGTCAACTTCAAATGGTCATCAATCCCAGCACAAAAGGAATTATATGTCACATGACCTATCACATGATAGATAATTGAATCCTCTTTCCAATGCCACTGAGTTTGCCAAAATCCGACCTCCAAGTAAAAAGTTATGCTTGTTTTAGTGAAGCCCTGTCGAGCAGACTTGACCTACGACCCCAATCTACGGACCGTAGGTCCTGTCCATCGGTCACTCCAACAACAGTTAAGTCAGGGGTCTTTTGGTCTTTTCCTATTTCATTGGACCCCTAAGCTACGTCGTTTAGACCCTAAATTATGATGTTTTAGTCAATTTAAGCCTAGAAACATAACTAGAACTTACCTAAGTTAAATCATTAATCAAAACTTAGAAAAAATAGAGCGTAAGAGGAGAAGAGGAGTCAAGAAACCTAGTTCTTGAATGCAGCAAGATTCCATCAGTTCAACCCCGAAATTGAAAGATTTCTCCGTGGAATTCATCACCAGGTATGTGAGATTTCACTAGTGGGTTCCTTTCACTCATTAGGTCCCTAGTTTTCAGTCAGTTTCTTGATTCCCTTATTATGACTAGACCTAGGGTTTCTTGAATGTTAGAATTGTTGGGTTCTTAGCTGTTAGAATGATCCAAATCAGATTAGTACGTTAATATTCAGTTTATTGCATGAATTTCAGAACCCTAGCTATGTATTTCTTTAGTTCTTGAATTACACATGCTAGGTCAGATATTTCAGTTACTTAGTTATTAATGCATCAATATCAGTTTAATTGTTGCATCCTCAGTTTGCATGTTCAGTTTGAGCTATCCAGTAACTTACAAAAATTCAGTCATAATGTGTAAATTACTCAATCCATTGGGAGTAGCATAATACCAAGTTGGACTAGGGTTCAGCGTACCGAAATAGTCCCAGAACTACTAGCCACGTAGGTTGTAAGTCCCCTCAGTGGGCATCATTTCAGTGATCACGCCATTATGCATCTATACCTCTGGCAGGGTATATTAGGTCCTCTCGATGGGGCGTATACATCGAACTCCACATTTAGCTCATGTGGTTTTATTATTGATTATTAGTAGCTCCCACAGTTCAGTCAGATTCTATTGCATTGACCATGTATATGTATATTCAGTATTCAGTCTCAGCATGTTATAAATTGGTCATTGCATTCAGTTAGCTCAGTATTCAGTATCTATATCATGTTCAGATTATATCATTGCTTATTTGCTTTGTTCAGTTATATGTTATGTCAACTTTATTCTATCATGCATGCTCAGTACCTTTCAAGTACTGACGCATACTCTGCGCTACATCTTCTCGTGATGTAGGTTCAGGTTCTCAGCATCCAGATCACGCTTAGATTGGTTCCCAATCTCCAATTCAGCATAATCAGTGGTGAGTCCTCATTCTCCGGGGACAATAGTCATGAGTTTCTTTTCAGTATTTTTAGTCCTTTAGTTTCAGTTTCGCTAGACTTAGCTGGGGCCTGTCCCAGCATTTCTAGTCAGTTTTAGAGGATTATTTCAGACATAGTTAGATTCAGCTTAGTGTTGGGTTAATATCTTTTTTGTATTAAACTGACTAGTTTTCATTTATCTCAGTTATAGTAAATGGGTATTTCCTATCTTTTTAGATTTACTTATTATTAGCTTCAGCATCAATTTTATTTCTCAGTTTATCTTTAGTATGCTCATGATTATGCCAGCAGGGTTAGCTTGGGGTCACTTGTGATCCTATGTCCCGTGTCTGCGTCTCGGGGGTAGCTCAGGGAGTGACATCTAGTTTGCCGATAGTGTCGGCAATCCACCGAATAGCCCTGGACATTGCTGACCAGCTTTGAATTTTTGAAATTATTGTTCCTTAACTCTCAGCGAGCCCGACCTGGCTCGCCAAAGTGGTTCAGCGACTCACCGACCAGTTATGTGAGTTTTCCTGCAGTTATTTTCTAAAGTTTTTCTTGAATTTTTCTAAGTGTTTCTACATTGTTTTGCATGAATGGCCAGACCCAAAGTCCCCGGTAGAAACATGCCACCACGCAAGCGGGCACGTGGAGTAGTTATTAATGAGGAAGCAGCTGCTTCCCAGGCTAAGGATAAAAATCTACCTCCAAATGGAGGTAAAGGCAAGGGCAAGGCGCACTTGGTTGTTACACTTGCAGAGGAGAGCTCCGACATTAGGGATTCTACGAGACACACCTCACAACATTAGCCAGTGCGGGAGACTCACAGGATTCTCAAGCATCTATCTCTGAGCCTGAGGATGATCTATTATTTCAGGACGTGAGATAAGAGCTACACTCCAAGTCATTGAATGATCCATCTAGGATCCCGGTGCCTCCGACTCCTACCCCTCCGGGTTCAGCTTCAGTGCCTATTCCAGAGCAGACAGTGGTCCCAGTACCACCAGTACAAGATCATTCTCCTCGGTCACTCAACCGGCTAAAGGCTGAGAGTTTGAGGACCATTCTGGAAGAAAAGGGATTGTCTACCGACGATGTGGTGGACAGATATCCAGAGGTGGAACACTATCAAGTTCCATAAGTTTGAAATTTTCACCAAACCCTAGGGCACCTACATTCCTAATTGGGTCTGGGAGTTTTATTCGGCCTATGGTGAGCTTGTCCTTAAGGGGAAGAAAAAGGCCAGCATGTTCAGGCCGGTTGATTCTGTGATAGTCCAAGGCAAAAAGGTGAAGTGTGACAACTTTGACATCAATGTTATTCTAGGTGCACTTATAATTTCATGCATCAGTACATCAACTTGGTCCAGAGGAAGACCTTGGAGGATCTGAAGGGTTGGCTGGCACCCCTGATATCTGATGCCACCCCGAGGTGGAAAGAGGTTGGTGCACCGATAAAGAAAAAGAACCTTAATGTTGTTGTTAGATACTGGTTCGGGTTCATCAGTAGCACTATCATGCCGACCCAGAACGAGTCCTTTCTCAGACACATGAAAGCAGCCTGTCTAGGGTCCATCATTTCTCACCAGTCGTTGAACTTAGGGCTATTGATTGAGCAGGAGATGGCCATGAGAGCCAAGCAGAGACAAACTTCACTCTTATTACCAGTGTTGATCACTAATCTACGCAGATAGGCCCGTGTTCCTTGAGATGAGAAGACGGATGTGGAGGTGACACTCATCTTCTCTATTAATAACCGGCGTACTGTGGCTGAGTACCAGTGGGATGAGGCTGACAGGAAGAGGGCAACACCGGTGGATACATCCCCTAAGGTCGATATTGATATGTTACCTACAGAGGCAGTCATTCCTAATTAGGCCAGTGGGCCCTCAGGTACATCTGCACATTCTACTTCTGAGACCCCGAGTACATCTGTTGCTCCCTCTCCCCATAGATCTTCTGATGCTGCTACTTTTGCGTCCCAACCCCTTATCACCCAGGCCATGCTTTACAAAATAGGCCATTTAGCCCAATATGCTTATGTGCGTGCCTCTCGGGTTGAGGCTATTATGCCTGGGATGATAGAGAGGGTGATAGTTGCTACCTTGGCCCCACTTAGGGCTGAGATGAGGGATCACAAGTTAGCTTTGGATGCCTTATCTGTAAGAGTAGAGGAGTGTGAGAAGGGCTAGGGAGCCACTGATGTTGTGAAGGCCTTGAAGGCCGACATTACTGAGTTGAGAAAGGATGTGGACTATCTGAAGTCCACTGATTTTACTTCACCATTTGGGACTGTGGAGATCCCAGATGTCTCGAGCACTGATGTTCCAGCTTATTCTTATGTGCCTCCGGCTACCACCAAAAATGAGGTTAGAGCTGATGAAGTTGCCGCTGAGTCAGAAGCTGAGACGGATGAGCAACAACTTGGTGTTTGTGAGAAGATAGTCTACGATGACCTAGTTGACTTGGAGGGTGCTATGTTTGAGATTTCTAGGCAGGCATCACTTCAGGATACTTCTATGTTAGGCTCCAGTGGAGCCAAGGATGTTGCGACACCGGGAACTGATGCCCAGACAGTGAGAGTCCTGATAGCTGAGACACCAAGCACTGATGCCCATATAGAGGGAGATGTGGACATGCAGACTTCACCCCAGGCTTAGCCTGGCAAGATGATTTTCTTTACCTCCTTTCTGTTCTCTGTTAGACTGTTTCCATTTTAGTTGCATTTGAGGACAACTGCTTAGTGGGGTGAGGTATTTCCATACCTACCTCTTGTGGGTTGTTTTATGAATATTGACTTAATTATGATTTTGTTTTGTGAATATTGGAGCTATATATATCTTGGTTGTTAAATTCTGGTTGTTGATAAATTGTGGCCCATTATTTTGATATGAAAATGGTTTTGCACCAAATTTTAAATTTTTGCCACCTCTTTTATGTGTGATTGTGGTTGTTCTTATGCAAATTTGAGTGTCGGTTGTGGTCAATACCAATGACTTGACTAGTTCTCTTAATTGAACAAAATGAATGTGCGGCTACGATGAGACAAACTACGTTACATAGGCAATATGTGAACTTTTAGCATCTTATTGTGACTAGCCGGTTGTCGAATGAGGCTCTTGTGATGAACATAGTAGCTAGAAAGTGTGGAGTCTAGTTTGATAATTGTATCAATGCCTTGTGTGGTGAGGTCACTTTGAACATTGTGGTTGATGACACCCAGAATTTGCCCCGTTGGTCCGATTGATTGAGTGAGCAAGCAATTCAAATGATCTTAGGCAAGAATTTTGAAGAGTGAGCTAATTTGACAATATACCTCTTTGTGGCCAACCTTGTGAGACGTGTGAATCTTGCTTGGCACCTTTTGAGCCTATCCTTATATTGGAAGAAACTTGAACAACTTTGACCTCTTTATCCCATCACCCATAACCTTCATGAAGTATTGGTTTGTTTAAATAGCCAACTTAGACCAAAATCCTAAGTTGGGGGTGTGGTGAAAAAGAAGGAAAGTCAAGAAGTGTGAAAATTCCCCCTTTGATGAATTGTTTTGAAAAAAATTGGAACCCCTCCATATAAAAAAAAGAGAAATAGATGAAAGAAAAGAAAAAGACTGAAAAGGAGAAAACGTTGTGAAATAAAGTGTGAAAACAGTGAAACAAATGGGGTATCCGGTGATTCATGTTTAGTTGATTAATGGGGTGGACTATGAACATGTTTGAATGTGAAAGAGAAGGACAAAAAAGTGATCTTCAGGCCATACTTCATGAAGGTAGAAGCCACTAAGCCTAAATGATCATACCTTTACACTCAGCCCCGTTACAAGCCTTAAAAAGACCTTTGTGATCTTGAGTGAGCTGAAATGAATGTTGATTGGAAAATAAGGGCAACATATGGGTGGAGTCATGCATGTGTTTATCTTTGTGAGTGTTAGAGTTGTATATGATTATGAGACTTTAAATTTTTGAGAAATTTTGTGTGAATATGGAATCATCTTTGTTGTGAGGGCATTTGAATACCTTTGTTGAGCTTGAACTTGCATTTGAAGCAACCATTGTGAGCTTGAGTACACTTGATAATGGTGAGTCACAATATGAAACTTTGAGTGCACAATTGAGCATTGTATGTGTTGTTTGAACCTTGTGTGTGCATTTATGTTGAGTCTTAAGCAGCACTATTTCTAGGCATCCTTGTTGAATTGGTTGATCTTGAGTTTTTACTTGAGGATAAGTAAAAGTTTAAGTTGGGGGTGTTGAAGATTCCAAGATTTGGACTCATTTAGGGCTTTATTTTGATAGTTTTAGTGTCCTCAAATGCCTAATTTATGCTCTAAACTGATGTTAAAGTGTTGATTTGCAGCATTTAAGGCTAAGGAGCAAGGCAAGGACACTATCGGGCAAAAAAGAACAAACAAGCTTAAGAAATAAAGAAAAGTGATCCTGGTGATCGCTAAGACCACTCGGCGAACTGCCGAGTGGCTCTTTTTGCTCGCCTAAAGTTCCAGCGTGCTAGCCCTGGTGAAGAACAACTTGGCGACAGGAATGGACAGTCGGCGCTTCACCGAATGACTCCACGAGGGCAACTTTGATCACCCAAAGTTACAGGACCTGGAGGACTAATGACCATTGCAAATTGGCGATGGAAGGGAGCAAAGGGCGAATCGCCGACCTGTACGGCGAGTCCCGACTTATTCAGCCCAATGGCCTTTCGGGCTAAAAATTGGGTAACTATAAATTGGAATTTTAAATGAAACTTGAGGAGTTCTTCCAGTTCCCATCCCATTGAGAGTTAGAGTTTTCTCTTAGTTTTTGGGTTCCATTGTAGACTTTGAAGCTTGGGAGGCTCAAACTTGAAGATTGGCAAATGGGTTTTTGAATTTATTCAATTTGGACCATTGTAAAGACTTGAGAACCTTTACCCATATCATGGCTAATGTATTTGGTAATCATTTCTCTATTTTTATGATGTGTAGCTAAAACCCCAATTCTTGGGGTGTGATCATGTGATTATTTGCTTATGGGTATTGTTGTTTAATGATTTATTTGTTGTTTTAATGTGGGTTTTATTGATAGCTAAGTAGTAATTCATGAATTGTAGTTGCAAATACAATTCTAGTTGAGTGTTTTGGGCTTGCTCAAGAGAGAGGTTCTAAAGCCAAGGTGATCAATTGATGATCGTAGTGAGTGGGTCGTTGTGGGTTCAGCTCGAGATAGTGAATCTTGGCTCATTCCTACCTATCTAGCTCGAGAGAGTAGATAAACTAAGGTTTTGGGCTGTTTTGTAGTGTTTAGCTTGTCGATGTTCAAGAGAAATCGCCTGAATCGTAATAGTTGTTTGAGAGAAAAGTATTGCACTTATAGTCTAGCCTACCCACATTGTTTCAGCAAGTTATTGTTAAATCTCACTTACCCATATCGCGTAATTTGCTTATAATCGATCACATCCCGAGAATTCCTCTTAATATTGTTGTATCCCTTGTTTTCATACTTGTTTTAGCTGTTAATTGCAAACCAATCCCCCAATCTGACATTTGTTGTCACCCTTTTAGACTTGTTTGTATGTTTTCGATAATTTCTATTCCTATAACCGCTTAGACCATTGTATTTCGTAATTGAATTCAAACATTGTACCGCTCCCTGTGGGTTCGACCCCAACTCTTAGTTGGGTTTTATACTAGATACCGATCTTCTTTACACCTAGAATTGGAAGTGGTGAAATTTGAGCGTTAATCACAGTCCTCTTCAAACTCAATTTTATTTGTACAAATTCTAAGAGGTATATCGATTATATCAGCAATGGTCCAGTCAAATTCCCTTTTGAATCATTTGAGCACTACCACAAGTGCTTGAACTTGCTCCCCACTCAGATATGTAGCCACAATAACAAGTAAGGAATTACCTTCACCCAGAAACACATACCTGAGATGGTCGAACAACTCTTTCAACTCCAACCATTGGTGGCTTTTCAATGTATGGTTTAGTCGGATGAGTTGGCATGTTCTTCAAATCGAGGTCCAACTTCTTTGGGGAATAAAAGTGTAAACCCATGCCTTGCAGAACATTTACTATCTCATGATATTCTTCAATGCATTCACCATCAAAGTTCATAGTTACAACAGGTAAAGTCACAACAACAAACCTCTCATCAACAGATACCTCAATCACCTCTTCAACAACTACAATAATCATAGATACAATCATACAACACTCAAATCTCGTGGATGCTTCATTGACTGGCACATATTGAACTTTACCTCTTTATCATTTAATATGAATTTGAGTTCACCACTTTCATTTCTATCAGTGCTCTGCTTGTGGCCAAAAATAGCCTTCCTAAAATTTTGGGGACCTCGAAATACACATCACAATTTAGAATGTCAAAGTTTGAGAGAAAAATGAAACTCTCCATTTTCACTAGTACATCACAAATAATGCCTACTAGTCTTTTGACTAACCTATCAACCATCAATAATCTCATAGTAGTCTGTTTGGGGGATCCCAAGCCCAACTATTAGGAGATGGCAAGTGACATGAGATTGATGTTAGCTCCTAAATCACATAATTTCCTTGCAAAACTAAATGATCCAACTATGCAAGGAATAGTAAATTCCCCGGGGCCTCCTTCTTCTGAACCAAAGACCTTGTATCAATAACGCTATAGTGATGTAAATTGTTTGTAGACTCAAAATTGACTATTTTCTTCTTTCTAACCAAGTCCTTGATGAACTTAGCATAACCTGACATCTGTTATAAAGATTCCTCCAAAGGAATATTTACTAAAAGTTGAAGAAGAAAATATATGAATTTTCAAGAACTTACCATCATCAACTTTTTTCTTCAGCCTCTATGGAAATGGAGGTGATGGTCTAGGAATTTGTTGCAAAGGTTGTGATACCTTTGTTGCTGGATCATAAATGCTCTTAGCCCCTTCAACTTCTTTAGGTATAACTTACACCTCTTCTGGCTCACCAAAATCAATAAGAACCTCTTTATCAATCTCATTACTAGACCGAGTATCAATTTAAACTTCAATTATCCTTTCTACTTACTACTTGTAGGTACTGGTCTTAGAGGTGACTTACCGCTCCTACTGGTAAGTTCTATGCATTTCCCATCCTCTCTTGGTTTCTAAACAGTATCCTGACAGTGTACCATTCTTTCTCTAATTTAATATGGTAGATAGTTTCCCCATCTGATGCTCCAACTGTTTGATTGATGTCGAGTGTCAGTTCACCAATTGACTCATGTAGGAGAGATCACCTTTCAACTTCTTAACTCCAAAATTCATAGATTAAATCCTTTGTAGTACCTTATCCAACATTTCTGCCATCCTGGATTTACCTGTTCCATTATCTGCTCTGTCTCTATTACTAGGAGGCACATATACTCCACTAAGATCATTCTTGAAGTTATCTTTGTTGTGCCAATTTCATTGATCACGGTTTCCAGCTTTGTTATAGTAGCCATCCTATTGATAGTGATTTCTTGAATTATAAGTTCAGAAAACCACCTGTTTATTTAGATACGATGCCCCCTTATCATAATAAAAATTTAAATTATCATGTTGATCAGCTACTCCAACTGCATTTACCTTTTTAGCACCACCAGCTAACAAGTGTTTGGTCAGCAAGCCCATTTGTGCCTTCATATGAGCCATGTCCTGATCACACTTCTCTTATCATCGATGCTGCTCAGCTGACATACCAATTGCATAATTGTGCTCGGTAATTTCAAAATATCTAGTGTGACAAGCTCTATTGTTCTTTGATACTCTATATAGCATAACTGCAATATCTGTATAAGTTTGAGCCATGAATGACCCTCTAAAAATTGCATCAACAATTTTGGTCACATAATTGAAAGATATGTACAAAGTCGCCATCAGGTGATCATCAATCAACTTATAGTTTGGGCACTACTTTAGCTTTTGGCTGAACCTTAACAAAGTTTTATGAAATACCTCAGTGGTAGTTGCCTGTAGTTGTTAATCTCATCCTTCAATTGCAACTTCTTCGAGAGCGGGAAGAACCTCTGTAGGAAAGCTTCTCTCAACTCTCTACAAGTGGTGATTGAATCATGTGGCAACTCATTTAGCTACATTATTGCCTCCCTAGACAGAGACAATGGAAAACTCTCAATCGAGTTGTGGTCTGGCTGACTCCAAGATCTCAGAGGACTTGCAATTACCAACAAAACTCATCATGTTAATCCCCATATGCCCTGGCTTGAGCCTCAACAATTTCTCTAAACCTCAGTGCTTCACAGTCTTGTGCATTCATTTTTCTGCTAATAGACTTTCCAAGCTCAGGGTCGCAAGGAATTAATGGCTAGATATTACTTTGGGTACTTGGAATTCACTAACATGTACCCTTCAAAAATAAAAATAAGAAACAAAAAGCAAAATTAGGATATAAGACTAAGACTGAAATAACACACACTTAACTTAAGTGAGAATCATATTCTCTGGCAACGGTGCCAAAATTTGATATGCCCAAATTACACCTCCTTAAATAAGTATAACACAATTATTGTCAAATATACAACCCAACTAGGCTGGGTCAAATACCATAGGGAATAAGGAGAGAACATAGCCATATGTGGTTATTTACTATTAGTTACTTATTTCTAGAATAAATGGGGAAGTATGGGGAAATTGGTAATTCTTTTTGGTGTCACTCTATAATATGTAACAATCAATAATTTGTGTAACTGAAATTTATGGAGAGAATTAACCAGGATTGTGTTCCCTAAGCCTGTTTGAGTGTTTTCGAGTTAATACAAAATTTCACCTTGCATTGCTATTATACCAATTTATCGAACTCATGCTACATTTAAGTATTTCTAAAACGAATTAAATTCATATCACTTTTATTCTCTCGAACTAAAAGTGTTTAAATCATTTCAAATATATTTACTCGAAGTTGGTAAATTTTGTTATATTATTAACCATTAAACGAGTTCAAATTCTCGAATCTTGTTATTAACTATTTTCCTAAGTTTTATACTTTTTTACACAAACAAGTCCAACTTAGAACAGGTTCTAATATTCTAGATTTATACTAGATTTGCCTCAAATTTTTGACTCCTTCCTTTAGCCTTTTTCACATTAGCTTCCACTATTTCAAGAGTTTGTTGAGCTTCTTGTGGATTATGTCACCAATCTCTGATTATCTGATGGATGACGTGGCCAGAAGGAAGCCACCACCACCTGACACCACACTGGTAGTGGATCCAACTACTTCAGATTCAAAGGCTTTTCATCCCACTCCCTCAGTGGAGTCTTCAAGTATAACTCCACCCTCTTCCTTGCCTTCTGGACTTTTTGTACCCTCCACCTCAGTTGCACCTCCTTCCACATCCCGACCTCCATTGACACACGTTTTGATCTATCAAATGGGCAGCCTTGCCCATTCTCCAGATGTCTATGCATCTCGCCTTGAGAAAGAGGTGTCTAAGATGATTTCCAGGGAAATTGAGGTTGCCATATGTCATGTGAGAGCTGAGGTTGTAAGCCACCATACTAATATTCTCATATAGGGAGATGTTGAACAACCACACAACCTGAGTTGAGGAAAAAGAGAAGTGTGAGGGCAGTTATGTCGGGCTATTTGAGTTGAGGACCAACATAGATGCTCTTAGGGTGGATGTAGACCAGTTGAAGTCCACTGATATTTCGATGCTATGGGGTGAGGTTACCTTGCTCGAGATGTTTGCGGTTGTACCTTCGTTTGATCCAAGAGCTGATAAACCTTCTGGTTAGATGATTAGTTGGTGGGTGATGATTATGAGATTGTTGATGAGGCTGAGGATGATTCACCTGGGGAGACTGATGATGAAGAGTTTAGGAGAGATCATGAGCAGGTGATTGTTGAGGCTTGACTTAACTACAGGACATTGAAGAGTCGATGGTGCATGAGACTTTGGAGAGATCTCATCAATAGACCTCTGAGATTAGCACTAGTGGGTTTTGTTCTTCAGACTCTACTATTCCTTTTCTAGATGTGCAGGACATTGATGCCCTGTTGATGCTACATTGTTGCTTTTACCTTTAGATGTGTCGGGCACTAATGCCCGAGATGATGCCACTCCCTCCAAGCCCCATGATCAGAGTTCTTCGCAGGCATAGACTGTTAGGGGGACCTTTTTACTCATTCTCCTTCAGCATTTTTTATTTTTTATAGCATTGAGGACACTACTAGTACATTTTGGTGGGGTGGGAGCACTTGTACCTATATTCCCCTTTTTGGATTGTATTTTTTTATTTCATTTGTATTGTGAGATATTTTAGTATTTTTGTTTTCTTTATAATATTTGGTTGGATTTGATTTCATTCTGTCTCTCTATCCATTTCCCCATGAATTTTGGAGTTGTGAAATGATATGATTGAGATTGCTTGTTTTCATTGTTGATGTTCGAGGATTGATTTTGTCCAATATCGATGTCTTGGATAATACTCATGATGAGAAATATGTTTTATGTTGATGTTGCAAGAAGAAATTGGTGGGCTTTACTTTTGAATGATCTTTTTTATTCTTGTGTTGATTAGCTGCGTATTGATGTGAGCCTTGCAATGAACAACACATGCAAGCTTCTTGATTTTGTAGAGCTAACGTTGTGTTAAATGATTGTGTTTGAAGTGCCATGTGTGGTAAGATCCTACTTGAAGGCATGCTTATTGATTCCTATAATTTTCCTTGTTAGTCTAATTATTTAGCCTTGGTTAATGCAAAAGACGATCTTGGGCACAAATTTTGAGAGGGAACCCAAATACTCATACCTTTTGTGTCTACCTTGTGAGGGTGTGCAACCATCTTGGCACCATTTGAACCTAAATCATTTGTTGGCAACATCATTAAAACCTCTTGAACCAAATATGTCTGTAACTTATCACTCATAAATCCTTTTCTAAGCATTGGTTTATTTGAATAGCAAACTTAGGTGAAAAGCCTAAGTTGGGGGTGTGGAAAGGAAGGAGGAAAGAAAGTCAAGTGAAAGTGACAAAAGAAAAGTGAGACTGAACCTTGAAGTTTGAAACAAAAGGAAGGAACCCCTCCTTATAAAAATAATTTTGAGCAAATACATGAAAATGAAATGAAAAGGAAGGTTGTGATGAAATAAAGGGGGTTTATAATAAATTGAGTGAAAAATTGAGGATTGAGTCTCTAAGTGAAAAGAATGGAAAGAACTTGAGAAGTGGTGAACATGAGTACAACAGTGCTTTGAAAAGGTGAATTCATTGAGCCAAATTGACCATACCTTTACCCTCAACCCATTACAAGCCTGAAAAGACCCTTGAGATCTGGGTTGTGTGATGATTAGAAAATATGGACAAACTTATGGGATGAAGTTTGCATGTATTTCTTTTTCGGAGAGTGAGAGATGTATTGATTCCTAACTTCTTTGATTGATGTGCTTTGTGAGAGCATATAATCGTTTTTTTGTTGTGAGATCACTTGAATGCTTTTGTTGAAGCATGGCTTTGCATTATAAGAGATCATTAGTGAGCTTGAAGCTTGAATTGATACTGGCTATTCATCATTTGAAGCTTCTTGTGCATGATTGAGATATTTCATATACTTGATGACACTTGGATGTTAACTCACATTGAGAACTGTTATTGAACTAATTGTGTTCTTGATTTTCTTGAGGACAAGCAAAAAATTACATTGGGGGAGTTGATGGGTGGTAGATTTCCACTCATTTGAGGCACCTTTTTAGTTCCACAATTAGTGTCCTCAATGCCTATTTATATCATATTCTAATGATTTTTTAATGTTTTTGCAGATATGAAAGCTAAAGTAAAAGACAAGGATGAATCTACGGAAAATAGGCCAAAAACATTAAAAGGAGTGTAAACTCCCAGCTAGTAATCGCCTAACCTAAAGGGCGGATCGCCCAATATGTCGGACCTCAACCAAAGTGACAGTGTGCACATTTTAGAATATTCAAGACAGGTCGGTGAAGCGAAGTGGAAACAACGATTCACCAAAATCATTGGGTGAGCTAAAAGTTCCATCGTCGAAGGTGAAAAACTTCTGAGTTAAAATGAAGGTTCAATAGGCGAAAAAGGTGGTAATCGACGATTCATCAAATGTGAAAGACCGACTCGATCGAGTTCACTAACTGAGGTTCACACACCTAAAACCTAAAGCTAAGGAATGGCAAGCTAAAGAGCAAACATCGATCTGCCGAATCAGGCAGGCGAGCCAGACTAACGTCGCCAATCAGGTCACACATACAATTTCAGATTAATTTTTAGGGAAACTATAAACAGCCCAAAAGAGAGAGAAATGTATCTTTTTATCATTTTTATTCATCTTTCATACTTTATCAATTTATCAAATCTTTTGTCTTTGAACTCAGCTTTTGAACTTTTTACCTTTTTCTTAGTTTTGGGGTTTTGAACAACCTTGTAATTGAAAATTGTAGGTTCAATTCAAAGTGGGTGTTGAAGATTATTGCTGATTTCCAACTCTTTAATAGTTGAGAACATCATTGGTATACTTTATTTTCCTTTTATGATGCTTGGCTAAAACCCCAATTCTAGGGGTGTGATTATGAGGTTGGGTGTTGATTTAATTTAGTGGGTCTTTTGTCTTGATCTGTTTTACTACTGTTCATCCATGGATTTGAGTTATTTAGTATGGGGTTAATTTAAGGGTTAAAGTTGTAAACTTAATACTAGTCTAGATCTTTGATTGATGATCGAAAGAGATCAATTGAACTTGGTAAATAGCTTAATGCTTGCAATTTAGGTTTGATTTTTGTAGTTTGCTCAAAAGAAAAATCGTGGTTCAATTCTAATTGCATGATCTGCTCGAAAGAGAGGCTTTAGTAAGGTATTGGGTTGATTTGTTATTTGCATAGATGAGATGGAAAAATAATTTTACGATATGATTTTTTGAGATCGAAAGAAGATTATTGTCATTGAAGATTATCCAGCTTATCCATGTTTGTCTAGCATGTTAAGCAAATACTTGTACCCCTATTTGATATTTATACCAATCCCCACACCCCTAGATCGTCTTTTACTTGTTTGAATCCCTGTTTTTACTTGCACTGCATGGGATTCCCACTTTCCACAGTTTTAGAGTGGAGGGGTATTGCAACTTGATTGATCTTGATAGTTCTCATAACTTCATGGAGGAAGGTTTAGAAGGGAGCTCCAAGGAGATGTTCAAACTGTGAGAACTCATGACATCAATATAGTAGATGGTCATGACAGACATACACATAAGTTGTGCAAATCCTTTTCGTGGATGATGCGGGGCATTGTGTACACAATTGAATTTCTTTTTCATACCCCTTAGATCTTGTGACTTAATCTTGGGAGTATAATGGTTACTTCCTTCAGGTGATATAAGGATTAATTTTCAGGAATGGAAACTAGGCTACAATTATCAAGGACATGATTACATATTGAAGGGAATTACAAACAAGGTACGGACTGTGAAAGCCAAGAGACTAGATAAAAAGCTAAGAGAGATGGTACGCTATTCATGATCTATGTGATGTAGTAGAATAAGAAGTAGAGAAGGAATCAGTTGTATGGTGTAATGTAGATTAATAGTACTTTTGATGCTTTATACTTGAATTTTTTTCATGCGTCTTAACCATTTGTTAGTAGATGTGATGGTATTTTTCTTGAATTCTACAGGAAAATAGGTTTTGGAGCAGTTGGGATTGGAAAGTTGCAGCATCAGTTGTTTTTATGATTGACGACTCGACCTACGAGCCATAGACTTTTCTAAGAGTCATAGGTAGGAGTTTTGGTTTGAAGCGTTGATTTTTGGAGCTAAGTATATAACGACGGAAGATAATGTCGAGCCATAGTAACTTCTACGACCTGTACAATTGACTCGTGAAAAAGTTCAGAGAAGTTGAGCTCTAGTACCTAAATGACAAATAGCTAGGATAGGTCGTGAAAAGATCAACGGGCCGTAGATCCTACTCGTAGAAATTTCTCTTAAGTATGGGAATAGCTACTAATATACAGAAGGTACCTATGAACTGTAGGAATTCCTACGAGTCATAGGTACGAACCATAGAAACAACTAACAGGCCAAATTTCCTTTTCCTACTTTATTTAGAATTTGATGTCTATAAATATTAGTTGTAAATTTCGTTTTTTGGTTGTTAGACAATTTGATACTTTTACTTTTTGGCTTTGAGAATTAACTTGCAAACATTTTGAGCATTTAATTCTTGAAGTGATGGTTATAATATTGTGTTTTGTTCGTCAATTCAAGATTCCGAATTTCATCTACTCTAATTGTAAGTTCATGATTTATTCTATTACACATATTATGAATTGTGATCACCAAAGCATGAGTAGCTAAATCCACAACTCGAACTGTGGGAACCATGAGTAATTTAAAAAGTAGACCTAATAATCAAGTAATTATTAAATAGTGTTTATGCATGTATTGTTGATCTCTCCATTTTGAATGTTTTTAACGGTGTGCAATGTTAGGACTCGCCTTATTCCTACTTGCCCGCCCAAGAAGGTAATGAATGGGAAAAGAGATTAAACAACAAAGATTTAGAGTTGATAATCCGCTATCTAATAGCCTACCCTAAAGATGTGAGGGCTAATTTGGGTCAAGGGTAAGGGTTAGTAAAGCATACACCCGTAGAGCGACCAAGTTGCATGGTGAAATTTCCTACTTGGACGACCAATCACTTTGGAGATACCTAGCTTACCGACTATGCATGACAAACACTAGTTAAGGGTTACTATTATAAGGTTTACTGCATCAAAAACTTGTGGGGAACACATATACCCTAATTTAAACTTATATTGATCTTACAAACTGTGAATCCTATTTACTTGGTTACTTGTTACTCAAATCAATCAATTAACATTTTGTGTTACAAAATCCCTTTTTTTACGGAGATAATCCGACCAAAAGTACAATCAATAGTGAATTTATCTAAGTCTAGACCATATTCCTCGTGGGATCGACCCTAACCTTTGTTAGATTTTTTATTTGACAACGACTGCTTATACTTCTTTAGGGAAGTGTAAGTTGGGTGTATCAAATTATGGTGGCACTGCCGGGGAATAAAGCTTTTAGATTAGACTATTTTTGTTAGGGAAAAGGGTCAAATATTCCCCTAAACTATTCGAAAATGTCTAGATATACCCCCCCCCCCCCTCCCCCGCTTGAATTTTGGCTCACTCGTGCCCTCGCCATCCAACTTGTGGCATAGATATGCGCTTATAGGCGTTAGTTGGTTTGCTGGAAATATCCAGCTCATTTTCCATTTCTTTAAATGACAAATGGAATTGCCACGTCCTTTTTAAATTAACACATGACATTTATATTAAAAATAAATAAATTAAAACACCTCTTTTAAACAACCTATCCGACCCATAAATTAACCCCTTTAACCCGTTCGTATATGCCATCCCTTCTTCATTACTCCCATCGATTTCATTTCAAAATCATGACGCTAGGGTTCTTGAGAGCCCTCATTACCCCCATCGATTTCATTTCAAGAATTTCTCACGACAATAGGAAGAGTGTTCTAGTCATCTTCCACCATTCAAGTTTTAAAAATCTTCCACCATTCAAGTTTTAAAAAAATGAGTTGGTCGACGATAAACTATCAATGTGGTATTGCAACGAGGATTTTCACGGCTTTCCCTCCAACTAATGTTGGAAGACACTTTTATAAGTGTTCTAAACCTAATGTAAATTTATCATACAATTTCATTAATTTTCATATTTTTGGTCATTATTGATTTCAAGTTCATAATTGTGCAGGGTTATAAATGTGATTATTGGAAATGGGTTGATGATCCACTCCATCCTAGAGTTGCAAATCTCATCCACAATTTAAAGAATGAAAATGATAATCTTCCTCGTGAAAAGAAAGCTTTGGAGACGAGATAATGGGTTAATTTATATGAAAGGGTTTAATGAAATCGATGGGGGTAATGAAGAAGGGATGGCATATACGAACGGGTAAAAGGGGTTAATTTACGGGTCGGATAGGTTATTTAAAAGAGGTGTTTTCATTTATTTATTTTAAATATAAATGCCATGTGTTAATTTAAAAAGAATGTGGCTATTCCATTTGTCATTTAAAGAAATGCAAAATGAGCTGGATATTTCCAGCAAACCAACTAACGCCTATAAAGGCATATCTATGCCAAAAGTTGGACGGCGAGGGCACAAGTGAGCCAAACATCAAACAGAGGTATATTTAGACATTTTCAAATAGTTTAGGGGCATATTTGACCCTTTTCCCTTTTTGTTATTGCACTTTAGTCAATTATTTCCTGATTTACATTTTACTTTATTTTTGCTTTCTACAAGTCTTATTCTTAGTGTATGCCAAGTACACAAAGTCAAGGGAATCCCCCGACATACTGAATTAAGAAGAACTCTATGAAGAATGGCCAAACCAGGTCATAATTTGGGACTGAACGATGATCCAAACGGAGAGGGTCGTGATGAGGTTCCTAGATCCAACTTCTAGGAGTAGTGGAAATGCCTAGAAACATTCAGAATAACCCTCTCTTTGATAACCCTGTGAGAGTGCAAAATCGACAAGCACCTGATGTGCGTCATAACTACATGGTTGGCCATAATACTATAGGATCAATGGGTGCCATAGTTGTACCTTCATTCCCGCCCAGTCTTACGTTTGTTGTCACTAGTAGTTTGATGTAAATGCTTATGTCCAGAGGGTAGGATTGTTTGCTGGGATACCATCTGAGGACCTATATGTTCATCTAAGTAAAGTCACCAATGTTTGTAAGAGTAGTGTGAGAGATCTAGACATGGATGCAATTGAGCTAAAGGTATTTCCACTATCATTGATAGGTGATGCTTCTGTATGGTTATCTAAGTTGTGTATAACTCAATTACTACATGAGATGATGAGATGAGCTACACAAAGTGTTCTTGGATAAGTATTTTATCCTGTCAAAGAAGATGAAGTTTAAAGATAGAATCCATAATTTTATGGCTTCACCTGGAGAATCAATTAGTGATGCATGGGAAAGATTCACCGGCTATATGAGGAGAGTTCCAAATTACCGAATTGATGATGAATCGCTCAGGGAGTTCTTTTACAGATGAATAGTTGAAAATGGTAAAGCAGTGTAGGACACTATTTCTAAAGGATCATATGAAGCTAACACATTTCTGCAAATAGCAGAGAAGCTGGAAAAGATTACCAGAAATAATAAAGCGTGGAGCATTAGACTTCATCTACCACAAAGAGAACTTTTTGAACACAAGCAACACAAAATCAATCCAATGATGATATTCGTGAAGAGATGGCACAATTGAGAATAGAGGTTGTCTTAGTACTGAGACATGTGACTGGGAATTCGGTGAAAGTTAATGCAGTTCATTATCAGAATAGGGCTCCAGTGGCTTATGAGTATATGTATGAAGAAGAGGCAAATTTTGTGAATGATCAGACGGGAGGTTTATTGACCTATGCCCCCAAGCATCCAATCAGGATAATTGGGGCCAGGGTCCAGGTGATCAGGGTCGGAACTACAGTAATTATTATTGTAAAGGGAACTACAATCGTGATGGGAACTATAATCGTGATAACAACTACAACATGAATGGGTATAATAACAGAAACGATAAGAGTGGACCTTATGTTCCACCAAGGAATTGAGATGGAGGATCAAATTTGAATGCATTGAGTATATGATGGCTAAGATGATGAAAAAGTTTGACTCAACTGATGACAATATGAAAGAGATAAGTACTGATCGAGCATTAGGCAAAAGGTATATTCACATGCGGTATCGATTAGACAGATTGAGCAACAACTCAGCTAATTATCTTCAAGTGCAATTCCGCACTAACAAGGAACACTTTCCAGCAATACTATCCAGAATCTGAAGAATGATGAAATGATGGACATTGCATGGCAATTACTACTTGGAACTAGATAATTCACTGAACTACAATGATCAGTTGAAGTTCTACTGCTATTAGAGTGATGTGAAGGAGTATTTGTTATATAAGCCCTTCCTACATTATTTTGTAGATCAAATATAGTTCTGCTTCTTACATTCTTCAGAGAACCCTCACCTCCAATAGATAGACTATTACCTCTGTAACTAGGATGTAAACCCCAAGTTGTGTAATGAGGGTATGGATTTTGTTTCTCCTGCCAAGAGTCAGAAGGGAGATCAGACGAACAACCAGCATCAAAGCATCTGCTCGTACTACCACTTTTGCCACCTGCAGGTACACCGGGACTCTTTCGTTTAAACGGCCCTCTCCCACTACCCATTGTGAGGTCAACCAGGCCACCATCCACCCCATGATATGTCTGGCCTCCATGGGGTGATGAAGATGCTTGATGTGGATAATTCTCATGGATCACATGAAAGCCTCCAATACCTGAATGCAGAAAAGGATCAGGAAGATCAGGACCTTGAACATGCGGCTGACAGTCTGGAATTTAATTTCCATATTTGGATTCGAGGAAGAATATCCACTAGGCATAGAGGCATGCCCCTAAGAAGAATGGTGTGCCCCGTCAATTGACATACTGTCCACTGGATAAACAATATTACTGCTTTCCGGAACACCAGCCCTTGCAAAAGGCAAAGGTGCCTACTCTGAATCATTCCATCTCTGCTCATCTTCTGTCCCAAATATCAGAGACGTGTTGTATGAATTTTTGTGCCCCATTGTACGTGAATGTCAGCATCCGCAAATAGAAATGTGAACAAGAGTCACACTCAAATCTGGTCAGCCACAAAGAAAAAGTATTATGTCCTTGCAAGGTCTTTAACTCTGCAGTTGTACTTTTTCTTACAGAAATGTTGGATTTCAAGGGCATGATATTTGTCTTTGATTTGTTGTTCTTTTAAGTGATTAAGAGAAGCATTAATTTGTTCAAAAATCAATAGTGATACTTGCTGAAACAGTCTTTTTCTTTAAGTTAAATTGTATCGGTTATCGTTGTTTGCTCTTTCTTTCCTAAAAAACAACGGCAGTTTGTTTCGTTTAATGGTTTGAAAGATTCATCGATTAAGTTGTGTCTTTCTCATATATGTTAGTGAGACTATTTAGGTTCCATAATTTGTTGTATGTAATAGTCTTTCAAGATTATGTTTTGTCATTTTAGTGTGATGAATATAAATGTTGGTTTTACCTAAATTACCATCTTTGCAATTATAAAAACTTACCAATATTCCAGTCTCTATATTCTTAACAAATCACCTTAGACTTTTGAGTTTGATATGTTGTTTAGATTTATTTATGAAAGAGAAACTGAAAGATATAATATTTTTCAATTAATCCAGTGTGCTTTCAATATTCTACTTTGATCGATAATCTCTTAAAAAAATTTACTTGTAGGATTGATAACATTTCTTTCAATTTATTATTAGTCCATGTTGTGTAAAATTGGGTGTTTAAGTTCTTTATGGCCAGATTAGTATGACTATTAACCTGAATTAGTTGAGAGTTAATTAACAAGGAGTACAATATCATTAGGATGTTAAATAGTTGATTTTTAATACTCACATTTCAATATTTTGTTTTACTTGGATGGATACCCGAAATTTATTGTTCATATGATCGTTTAAATTAGGCAACTTAACCTTCGAGACAAACTTGAGAATTGTTCATATTCGTTCATAGTTAATAGCTAAAATTCATGTTCACGTGTTTGTGTGAAATATTTGACTCAAAAACTTCAACTTGGATAAATTGTTAAGTTAGAATTATATTTTGATACTTTAACATTTGAATTGTTTCATTACTTGAAATAATATGAATGTATAAGTATCAAAAGATTCTATTTGAACAACTCAAAATCTTTCTATTGAGTTAGCCAATGTATTTAATCTGTCAGTCAACCGCGTGTCAACAAATTGTGTAAAACATTTCTTAAAGGATCACTTGAACTCTTATCCAACTCTAGTTTATTTAAAATGCTCTTTTAGAAATACCTTTTGTAAAATGATTATCTTAGTTTTTTTTAAAATTATGTTGTGACTATTATTATTATTTTTTCAAAAACAATTCACAAGTTATAAAAAATATTAAACTTAGTTTCTAAAACATATCATCATTTTTTTCTAATAATGTTGATAAAAATTTATTAATTCTTTAGCTAAATTTTATCCCCCTCGTACTAAAAATGGGAGGAAGAAGAATGTCACAGTTCAATTATAAGCTATGGGAGGGGAAGGGATTACAATGTAGGGGGAGGGCGGGGCAGGGTTACCATGTGAGGTTTCTACAATCAGAATCGGGAGAGGGAAGAATTTGAGTGGATGGATAGGGTTCTTTTAAATAATTTTTTTTCTTTTCTTTTATAACTGCAATATTTTCTTGAATTCATTAAATAGGTTTTAATAAATTTTTTAAATCATTTTTTGATCAGTTTGAATTAAGAATTCATGTTTTCTATATTCGTATTGAATCAAGATTGAATGAACGGTAGCATCTTTAATACTGGAAAATTTTTTTTGTTACTTTTCAGGATTTTAAAAAAAAATAAAAAATCATGGATGAAAGCATACAAATTATATAGAAGACAAACTGGGAAGGTGAAGAAAAAATTGTGTTTGAAAAATCTAAGAAAAAAATCGTACTGAATATATTTAAAGGAGAAAAATTGTGTGAGAATATTAAGGGGAGATATTTTAGGAAGAAGAGAGATTTATATTTTTTTGGAAAAAGATTAGGAACAATTATTTTTCTCTTGAATTATGGAAGAAGATTAGGTTGATAAAATATTGGAGAGAGATATTTTAGGAAGGAGAGATCTTTTTTAACCGATTAAGGAGAAAATTAGGGAATCAATATATTCTGCAAGTTACAAAATATTATATTTATGGAAAGAATATTAGTTGATTAAAGGGAAATACGTTAGGAATAAAAAAAAATGTTTTTCATTTCTATTTTAAAGTTTATTTATTAATTTGTTAAGTATCAATAAAAATCTAATGTTATATATCGAAAACTACAAAGTCCTGCTAGTACTAGTAATAAAAGATCTTTAATTTGTCATTTAATTAATTTTTCCAAAAAATATTCAAGTGTTTTAAGTGAATTCAGAAGGCAACTTTTAAAGCTACAAATGATTTGGGCCTTTCAACAGTATAAAGTAAGAAATGATTTTTTTTCTTTTTAATCAATTAACATAGAATAATTAGATGTGTGTGTGTGTTTGTATATA
>JAJOOR010016394.1:0-23774 GCA_036250505.1 Solanum acaule | reverse complement strand
GCGTGTAGTTAACGTTGACGGAGTAACTGAGAATTTTCTAGAATTTCGGCTCCGGCAACGGCTATATTCAGTCAGTGTGTGAAAGAGTGCTGAGTTTCCAGATCGGTGATCTCTTGACTTACCTTATTAGAAAATATAGTACATTTTGACGGGTAAATATTTTACTTAGAGCCCCTCATATTTTCAAATGTGAGATCTAACCCCTTTAATATGAGTATTGTTTTTTTTTTTATCAACCTCAAAAAAGAATATGAGCATTTCATTCAATAATTCCGATACCAAAACAAAATTAAGAAGTACATAATTTTATACTCAATTTAGTTTTTAATCCATCTAATTAAATGAAATATTATGAATCTATTCAATAAAAATTGTTTGAGAATAAATTTTATGAAGTGTAATAAAAAATTAACTAAATGAAAAAGAAGGTCGAATATATTCTTAAACACTTAAACTATTAGTTAAACTATTGAAAATAGTTTAAATACATCTCCTTTTATAATTTTAGTTCAAATATATTTCTATTTTTTTTTAACAAACTAACACATGTCACCTTAAATTAAATAAATCACCCCCAATTTTAAATACACAATTTCTTTATGAAACTCACCCATTTTCTACATTGACCAAATTTGAATCAAACTCATTTTCATAATCATCTTCTCAACATGTATACTTCTATTAAAATCAGCATCTAACCGCGGAAGCTCTTGAACTCAACTTTGAAATAGATATACAACCAACGATGATACAAACAAACAAGTCCAATAAAGATATCACATTGTTAATTTCATTTTTACCTTTTGTCAAAATATGTCTAAATCATTTTAATTTTGCATACAATAGAAAAACATATATTAATTTCCGGTGAATTAAAATCTAAATATTAAAATCTACAAATTTTATTTCGATTACAATAATATTTTAGTGAATTAAAATCTGCTTCAAGTCGTATATTTTGTTTGTGTGTGGGTTGACAAGTTGAACCTTGGGATCTTTTAATTTAAATATTAAAGTGCCCGTATGATACAAATTAATTCCATCAGAAAGGACATGAAAAATAAATTGATCAGTTCACAGGTCAAAAACATCATTTCATGATTGCAAGAAATTTTTAAGTGGAGAAAATATGACCCCCACACTATATGGATGAGTTTAGGGATGACAATGGGGTGGGTTTAATGTTGTGCGAGTGGGTGGGATGTGGGGCGGGTTGAAATGGGTTTTTTAAAAACTAATATGGGGCAGGGCGGGTTGGGAGTATATGTGATTTTATGTGGGTTCAAACTTAAGAGTGATAGAACATTATTTATTAAGATAATTGTTTTATTTAAAGCTACTAAAATATTCAAGATATTAAATGAGAATAGTTCAATAAAAAATAATACACTTTCTTACATGTTTGCTAATTGACTTCTAAAAAAAATTGAAGTCATTATCCTATTAAATTAATACAATTTAATGAAAAATTGAATTTATTTTTATGAATTTTATTTTCGGAAAAGGCTCAAAAACAACCCTAAGCTATCTGAAATAACTCACATTTACCCTTAAATATATTCCGGCTCAAAATTATCTTTCCCGTCATACTATTGGGTCATACCTACCCTTCTAATTAACAAAAGTATGTTAAGTGCCACATGGACGCCACATAAGCGCCAAACATTTCCCACTTTCACGTAGACTAAGTAACCAATTAACTGATGGGTTAGGCCTAAAATAAATAAATAAATTTAGATAGGCCTAAAATAAATAAATTTAGGCCTAATAAGATCCTTAATATCTAATTTCCCCTCATTTAAATATGAAATATATTTGTTTGTTTTTTTTAAGTTTTATGTCTAATTAAATCATGAATAAGCTAGTCTTCTAGAGTTTGCAAAATAGATGCAGGAGAATTATTTAATTTTCTTATGGGGCATCAGTTAAAATTTGTTAACTTGTTATGAATTGTGGTTAATTTGTTACTAATTATGGTACTTATGGTACTTCTGTAAGTATATCTGTAAGTCTACGTGGAAGTGGGAAATGTTTGGCGCTTATGTGGCGTTCATGTGACACTTAACATACTTCTGTTAATTAGAATGGTAGGTATGACCCAATAGTATGACGGGAAGAGTAATTTTGAGCCGGAATATAGTTTAAGGGTAAATGTGAGCTATTTCGAATAGTTTAGGGGTATTTTTGAGTCTTTTCCGTTTTATTTTTAGTATCAAACTTAACTAGAAAAAGAAATTATTTAAAAAATTATGCGGGCAGGTTCATGTGGGGCTGCAGCACGGGTAAGGAGAGTTGAAAATGAAAAAAAAAATGTTATGCGGGGTGAGGCGGAACGGATTAAAAATTTTACGGGTTAAACTCAATCCACCCCGCCCCCGCTGTGCACTGCCCCATTGTCATCCCTAGGTGAGTTTCGTGGTGATTGAGTGCTTATTTTAATGAAAATTTTGGATGGATAAAATGACAATGAAAATAGGTTAAATTGGTGAATTTCTTAGAGAAATTGGGTAATTAAAATTAGTGGTGAGTTATTTAATTCTTACGCCGATATACGTTACTTTGTTAAAATTAAGGGTATATTTGTGTCATATCGTGAGGAGTATATTTGAATCCAAAGTATAACGAGGGGTATATTTAAACTGTTTCCAACAACATATTAATATATTTGACCATTTTCCGTAAATACTAGTGATTGTATGGCTATGAAAATCAAATATTATTCACTTTAATTGAAATTTTAAAAATTGAAATTATGTTTTACCATGTTTTTATAGCGAATATTACGAATTTGAATGTACTTTTTTTAAATATGGCTAAATATTAATTTTTAAAAATATCTATCTATATTACTTTAAAAGCATCAACTCCTAACCTAACTTTAAAAGCATCAACTCCTAACCTAAATGTTAAAATACTAAATTGCCACTATTCCTCCTTACAACACCCCGCTCTATATACACCCTTTCGCAAAAGCCGACTCTTCTCCCTGATGCACTTTGAACATACCTCTTCGGCTGCTTTATATATCCATTCGAGAACGACACCACTTCTACCTCCTCCGCAATGAAGAAACACCTCCGTCCAGCAATCTCAAACAGTCATACCCCACCGCTTCCCACTATTTATAACTCTAAAATTGTAATGCTTTTCCCCATCAAACACACATCAGTTACAGTTTACACACTGGTATGCAACCGACACACCCTCTCATTCACAATACTGCCTTAATACGTTTTACCTTTTTTTCCCACCAAATTAATTGTTTTCCCTGCACGCAGAAAACTCACAAACACAACATCTTTGCATCTGCTCAGTCATTTAACAAGTTGTAAGTTATTTTCTTCTGTATGACATTTCCTTGGTAGTTTAAAAAGCTACAATCTGGAAAAACACAATATGAAACACATTTCAAATGGAATCATTCCCTTTGTTCCTTCCCCTTGCGGCAACAATAACATCTATGATTTTTTGGCGTAGGTATATACATTCCCCTGCCGTTATAACTATAGATTTCCTATATATATGTTACTTCTAACCTTACAATTGCGTTGTTTACATCTTACTTATGCATCACATTCACCCCAACTCTAACTCACATACCTACATCGGCGATTGTTCGTTCATCTGACTTCATACAATTTCCTGGCAATTTTTTAAAAAAAAAATAGAAATAACATTGTTGCACTCATCTCCTCAGGTACCTGCAGTCATTGAGATTCAACCCACATGACGACTGAAACGGAACTAGCAAAACAAAGTGTCTCAATAAACAAGATACCAAAAAGCTCAGTTGATTTTGTGATTAGAGTCTTAGTTATTCGAAGGGTTCAATAACACCTTACAAGAATTCAAGGCATGAAGGGACTTTCGGAACTATCATATTAGTTGACGAAGAGGTAACAACATTGACACTTTTAGTTACGTTATCGTACTATTGTTCATGTTTCTTGTACTTATGTCACCCCTGCTTAATAATAGAGGACAAAGATTTAAGCAACACTATTTAATAAGCATATGGAAACATGGAAGGACTCCTTGAAGCCAAATAAGAGTTACTACATTGCTAAATAATGCTTAGATCGTATCAACCCCAACTACTCTTCTGTGCATAAAGAAGTTGAATTGGCCTTTACAGACAACACAATCATAAAGGAGACTGACCATGAGGTTTCAACACAGAAATTCTCTGATGACTTTTTATCATTAGACGATGCTGATAAATACCTAATGGTGCTATTCTAGGTAACTATCCAAACGTCAAAGTTGCTATTTTCATGCTCCATTACGTAAGTGTTATCACTAATTTACATGAGCTATTTCCAAACTTGATTTGCGCCTTAGTTTCGGTGAGTCCCCTCATTCAAAATGCAACTTCTAAGAGACGGAAAATAGTCCTAACTAATAATCTAGGATAGATCATACAAGTGTAACTTTTTGGGGAGATTTTGCTGAAAATGACGGTGCATTCCTGGAAAAGCTTAAAGATGATAAACCTATACTGGGCTTATGTGATGTTAGAGTCTCAATCTATAAAGGTATCCAACAGTCTATTGTAGGTGTTTATCGAATAGACATTGACTATAGCTCATGTTTTTTACAATTAACATGTTTTTCTCATACTAGGCCGATTTAAAATCTCTACTGTTTATGTGAGCAGTGTCTTAACCAATCCAATGTTCGAAAAAGCAAACGATCTTCGAGCCTAGTACATTACATTATTCACAAATGTGTTCAGCACTGTTACTTTAACCCAACTGTCAAAACTAATATTCAAACTACACTTTGCCATTGTAGCAAGTTAAATCGAACATTGCTATAAGACGACATAATTCCTCTATTATCATTGTTATGCAATTACATATCACCATAAATTTAGAAAATCTATGCACTGAACACACCTCACTCTAAATGGCTTACACCGTTAACTAACCTCAGTGTAAATACATGTGTGAAATCATAAAGGCCGACAAAAAAGATATTACGGTAACACCAAGTAATATAGAAGTTCCGTTGGTCCATATACTCGATGGGTTGTTGGCTGATTCACATGTACATACTAACCGACATTCCACCCCTCTATAAATAAAATTCATTTCTATGTTAAACATTTCACAAATATGGTATGTTGGTGTTTTGCAGGATTGTATGTACAAGTTCAAAACAACAATTATAGACATGCTCAATAAAGATGAGCCATGGTATTTGTCATGCAAAACGTGCCACAAGAAAGTGAAAGTTATAGAAGAGGCTGCAGCTTGTACCAATTGCAACATTGATAATGTAGCATATGAAATGAGGTTCGACTAAGTTAAAACTCCACTAAACATTCACTCCTTACAAAAAACATATTGAATTATTACCCCTATTTTGAAGATACTACTTACGACTTGAAGTGTGTGGTGGAGAACAACGCTCGAGTCATACTTTTTGAAGCGGATAAATATTTACTAGACTGCAACGTGCAAGAGTACATACAATCAACCTCAGTAAAGGTATGATCTTTATTTATAGAGTTGACTGAATATCACGCCATATTTACATAGTCCAATGTGTACCTTACTGGCAACCTTCCAACTAACATATTCAATTGTTTACATCTTATCAAGAAGGAAGAATGTCACAACTACCGCA
Source organism: Solanum acaule (assembly GCA_036250505.1). Lineage (NCBI taxonomy): Eukaryota > Viridiplantae > Streptophyta > Magnoliopsida > Solanales > Solanaceae > Solanum > Solanum acaule. Next base: position 18,143 of record JAJOOR010016394.1, on the reverse strand, counting down.
AATTGGTGTTGAGTAAAGACAAACAATTCAACTTCCTTGTCCGAGTTGATTTGACTAATTCAAACCCCTGAAGGCTTAATTGTTGAAGAAATACATCAAGTGGAAGATGAAGCATCAATTATAATGGAAGAAGAAGTAAAATCAGTGAGGAAGTACAGGAAGAGGGCTAAGAAAACCACAAATGCAGCGACCCAAATCAACCTAAAGAAACCCAAAGCCAATAAAAATTAGACGTCGTTCTGAATTATGTAACTAAATAATGTGTAGCTTTTACTGTATAACCAATGAGTGTATCTTATTACCGATTTATGTGTGAATTCATATGTGTTAGTTGTTTATATTGCCTCTGTTGGATATTACCTTCATTCCATAAACAATTCTTATGCGATGGCTACCCCTAACTCCACCAACTAGACTATGGTTGTCCACCTCAAGATGCTTACAAATCTATTATGGTTCATATGTACAACGATGACTTCCCAGGAAGATTGAATAATATTCAATTTTCATTCCATTGGATAAAAAAGTTCCTTCACGCAAGTATACTTCTACATAAATAACAAATATTGCCCCATATTGTACTTGTCGTATTTCCATTACAACAGAAACTAACTCTCCAAGGCAACATCTCAACGTAGCAGTCCAGATGTAAAAAAAAAAAAACACAATAAATCCAAACAACCCACAGCTATCTCTACTAAGTAGGGGTATTTTACAAGTACACCAACTTTACCTGCAGGTACAATTTTACGGAGTAAGAGCTAATTAAAAACAAAGTTATTATTGCTTGGCCGCAATTAAATAGAACTATTACTTGACGAGTCATTAACCTATGTTCTATATCAAGAAATCACTAAACTTACATCTTTACGACAGTAAAATCACTCATATAAAATTATTATTACAAATCACATAATTAATTTGTATATCATGATATAATAATGGAGAAATAGGTCAAAATCACTATCCCATTATAATATCATTTTCAATACATGAACTAACAGTAATTAATGCTTTTCAATTGATCAATGACTACTACTTCATTAATGTTAATGTTTGCTAGATTTAATTTTATTAAAAATATAATCTTATAAGCAATTGATATTTAGAGTTAGTTGTTCATTCTTTAAATCGAGACTATGCTATTTAAAATAAAGTAATTTCTTGATAAATTAAATTGACTAATTTTTTGGATATAAAAGCTTACGTTGACTGATTTTATTAATAAAAAACTAAGTTTATTAACTTTGATAGATAAATAACTAAAGTTGCATGACCTTAATAGTTATTATCTCAGTGTAATTGCTAAGAAGCAATTAGAATTACGTAATAGTAAAAATAGTATATTATATCACATTCCAAATTTCCACGAAAGGCTCATATACTGAAAGTCTTGAATCCTGCAAAACCAGAATATTACACTTACTAAACCAGTCAACAGGGGCAAGCAACGCATCAACCAACATATGTGCCTTCTCTAAACCATTGCAACTTTCTGGATGTTTTGCGCTGCACACCAAAAGTCGCCTCATCAATCGTTGCAACCACTTCGACAAACCCCTGTTAAAAATACTATGGCACTGCACCATCTGACAAAAAGAACTCACTAAAATTTACGCCTTCATCCAGATCTTCAGGATCCTCCAGTATATTATAGTCGTCACATTCCATACTCTCATCAATTAAAAAAAACAAAAGATTGAGACTCAGTGACACATTCATTTACACAAATCGTCCGCAGGATCAATTTGGGCACTACTCTGTTGTGCTTTCATATTAAATAACACCCGCTAGACTAAAAACATTACACAACAACATCACGCACTGCGAATTACAAATTGTAAGGTTCCCTTAATTTTGTTAACACATTCATAAACAGATCGATTATCCTACCCCCTTGCACTCCTCTGTTATGCTCTCATATTAGATAACACTCGCAAGACTAAAAACATAACACAACAACATCACGCACTGCGAATTACAAATTGTAAGTTTCCCTTAATAATCCTAACACATTCATAAACATATTGATTATCCTACCTCTCTAAACTACATCTAGTAATGTCATATGCATCATGCTTCTTATAATAATGAAAAATATAAAAACCCTTGGTGGCAGTAAAACAATGGCTTCATCTTCCATTTGTTCGTCTATCGTATAGTAGGGTAAAATACACATTTCCATCCTTAAGTTCACGGCTTCAAAAGTAATACGGCAGAGTCCATAGTGATCCCAATTATACATATGATAGACATTGCTTGATGAGCACAAATCTGGCATACAATTTCAACTGTCTCATTACTCCCTTGGCCACCCCAAAAACCATCATAAATGATAAGACATAAACAGAGAACAATCCAACAAAAAAGATGCCTCAAGGAGATGTAATACAAGATTATAAGTCATTCGGGATGTAGGGAATAGAGAATGCAATTAGTAGTTACACCGGATAATTATATACGCAGACATTTTGAACATATGACCTGAACATAAGTAATCTTTAGGAGGCTAGGCAACATATTGTGCAAATATGATTTCTATTATATCATATAGGATTCAGTTGCTTCGCTATTCGAATTATATTACCCCTATCATCTTACACAAACACTTTCCTGCTTCATATATAAAATAGGATAACTACACAACTTATACGTCCTCCCCCAATCAAGCTCTAGAGGTAATACTGGTTTACCACATAACATAATTAACTTGGTGCTACATAATCACAGAATCAAAATTTCAACTAATGAATTTTTACATTCACAAAATGTCATATAAGAGGCCATTAACTCGACGAAAGTTCAATTAAATATGAAAGTGCAACAGAATCAGCAGCCCAAAACAAGAGGTATGTTTACCAAAATGTTTGTTTAACGTCAAAATCAAACTTACAAACCAACTAAAGATACTACAATTAGAACATCATCACATCACATTGGCACCAGGGGTCAAGCGCAAAATACTCTCGGATGTAGACAGGTCCTTGCGAAGGGTTGAAAATTTTGTGGCATCAACTAATCAAATAGAAGATGGCCACGCTCATGAGCCGCAGGTGAAGAAGCGGAAAAAACTGTAAAACGTATAGTTATAGCTGAGGTGAATGCTGACGGAGGTATATTTACTCAAATAGTCCACACTAACAACTTGATATAATTTAGTGGTGTCACCATATATAATATTCGCTCATAAATATTATTTTGCTCTGTGTTATAGGGGTAACTAATGGGAAGTTCACAACAACATCAACTCATAATATGAAGAAAAAAAAACAAGAATGTACCTATTGCCATGCTCTGAGGTTTGAATATGAGCCCCCAACCTTCTGTTGCGGAGGTGGCTATATCAGTTGAGCACCTAATGAAGTAGTTGATGATTTTTATGAATTATTTGTGGCTGACTCAGAAGATGTCAAGTTATTCCGAAAAAATATAGGTGCGTATAATAGTATTTTTGCTTTTACATCATTTGGAGTTAAGCTCGATAAAGAGTTGACATTTTCCAAGAAAAACGTATACAGTTTCAAGGCACAAGGACAAATATATCATGATCTACCATCATTAATCTCAAACAATGACAGACCATGGTACTTTCAACTATACTTCTATGATACAGACCATGAATTAGCCAATAGAATGTCAGTACAAGAAGATACCAATTTATCAGAGGAAGTCATGACCAAAATAAAATACATAATGGCGCGAAATCCATATGTAAAATTCTTCTCACAACTTAAAGGACATATAAGCTTTCAAAAACTAGAAATACGCATAGCTGCAAATGTTTCATTAGACCAACGGGTGTATAACAAATACTCGGTGGATCAGGTGACGACTATTTGGGTAGACGGTAACAATTCAAATACATCGTTTGAAAGAGATATTGCAGTACACGAGCACTTAGGTTATAAACATCGAGTCAAACATTATTATGGTTGTTATGATCTGCTTCAATATCCTCTAATACTTCCTAAAGGAGAAGGAGGTTGGCATCAAGGAATACAAAAGTGTTCCAACCCAATCAACAACACTCAAACATCTGCAATAACAAGTTCCCAGATAGGTAGATCGTCATTCACAAATGCCACAGAGATGTTCGCCAACGAAGAAAAAGGTAACCACTTATTAATATAGCCAAGAAAAATATACTTTCATTTGCCTAGCATATTACAACTTGTAACTTAAAATTTACAGCTGGTACAAACATAATATGGATAAGTTATCTAAGGACAAACAACTAGTGGTCATGTAGTTTTCCCATACACAAATTTTATTCCTAAAGGGACGACGCAAGGAATTAAAGTTCTGTAACATGACTAACATTATTAGTATTAGCAAATGCGTAAACTACTTTACTCAAAATATATGTCGACTAATAACTACCTCTGATCTATCATAATTATAATATATTTACGCATTCCTATCTTTTCATACCTATTTGTCAGTTGCAAGAAGAACAATTATATATATCCATGCACCACTTTATGTGCAGTTGTAGAAACTGATTGACCATAAAAATGGGTCAAAATAGACCATATGATTTAATTTGTGTGACAAAACCTCCTTCCACATAGTTTACTTTACGGATTAAAATAAAACAAGATGCTCTCTATGACAGCGTTGCATTATCTAGTTATGTCCATGAATTTCCCACAACAATAATCAATAAGCCATAACAAGTACTTTTAAATTCATGTAAGTGTACAACGTGAAACAAAAGGTTGTGTTTCCTGCAGGGAGTACTACTGTTATAAACTACAAGTCCGAACGGGTGACAAGTTCATATTATTACTGTGCGGGAGATTGTTGCAGCAATTTGATGTGGACATATACATCAAAATAAAAACAACAAGACTTGAATATTATCGATTAGAGCAATTAAATTATCGAAGGGAGATACTCCAAGGTATTATTGATAGTGTCATGGCCGGCGAGAGTAGAGGAGACAAGGTAGGACAGAGGGTACTACTACCAGGATCATTCATTAGAGGCCCTAGGGATATGCGACGACGGTATATGGATGTTATGGCGTTGGTTCAAAAGTTTGAAAGACCAGATTTATTCATCACCATGACATGTAACCCAGAATGGGTTGAGATTTAAGAAGCATTGCGTCCAGATCAACTACCTCAAGACAGGCCTGATTTGGTTACCAGAGTGTTTCGAGCGAAATTGCAAGACTTGAAAGACCAAATTTTCAAAAAAGAAATATTTGGACCGATTGTAGCACATGTTTTCGTGGTAGAATTCCAGAAGAGAGGCTTACCACATATACACTTACTTCTAATATTTAGAAAGGGTAATAAGATACGATCAGCAGATGAGTATGATAGATATATTACTGCAGAAATCCCAGATAGTGCCACACATCCAGAATTAAGTGCATTAATTATCATACATGGACCTTGCGGGGGAAAACGTAAGACAAACCCGTGTACGAAAAATGGAATGTAAATTTCACTATCCCCGAACATTCAACAACAAAATAATACAAGGAAAAGATAAATATCCGATTTACAGAAGAAGAAATGATGGGAGAAAAAGTGAGGTCCGGGGAATGAAGACGAATAACCAATGGGTTGTACCTTGTAATCCATATTTGTTGATGAGATATAATTGTCATATTAATGTTGAGGTCTGCTTAGGAGTTAGAGCAATAAAGTATCTTTACAAATATATATATAAAGGACACGACAAATGTGTCGTACACATAGAATCAAACGATGGGGAAAAAGTCATTGATGAAATCAAAAGCTTCCAAGATGCACGATGGGTGTCTCCACCAGAAGCAATGTGGTGAATTTATGAGTTTAACCTAACTGAAATGCAACCAACAATTATAAACCTGCAATTACATCTACCAGGTAAACAAACAGGTACTTTACAAATTTTAGTCAAATATTAGAGATACTAACAATTTCTAGTCGATTTTTTTTATTTGTTTATGATATACGTACAAAACAATATATAGTGTGCTACTGGGAGAAGCAAAATCTACAAACTATTGTGGGATCAGATTTTGTAAACCAAACAATGCTTACCGAGTATTTCAGGATGTGCTCTATAGACATTGAGGCTCGCAAATGTCTTTATAGAGAATTTTCAGAGCATTATGTTTGAAACTCCCAATCCAAAATTTGGACGAAAAGAAAATCACGCACCGTCATTAGTCACATAAATATTGGTAAGACAATTACACTTAGTGTCTATGTCAATTAAACACACAAACTTTACATAATAAACATATCTACTCAATATCGCAGCGAATCCTAAAGAAGGAGAAAGGTATTACGAAATGCTATTATTGAATCACGTTCAAGGGTCAACTTCATTTGAAAACTTACTTACGGTTAATGGAAAACATTGTGAAACTTTTAAGCAGGCAGCCAAAGAAAGAGGGTTATTAGAATCGGATAACAGCATTGCAGAATGTTTACGCGAGGCTGTCACCTTTAAGATGCCTACCGCCCTTCGATGTTTGTTTGCTACAATCTTAGTTCATTGCAACCCAACAGGTATCAGATGTCTCTGGGACATATATTACAATGATATATTCGAAGACTTTCAAAGAAGCCATTCCAGCCCAACTAACGCACAAATACAATGTACCTTGAAAAATATTAACTATTACTTGGAGAGTATGGGACAAAGTGTGGACAAATATGATATCCCTCAAATCAAACAACAAGTACATCAAACTGACCCAGATGAATGTAAAGAAATAATAGAGGAACTGTCCGTGAAGGTGCCAGTTGAAGATGTTGACGCTGAATCAAAGTCGAATCAAGAACAAACACAAGCTTTCAATACCGTTCTCGAAAGGGTCAACTCAGAAACACCGGGGTTATTCTTTGTAGATGGGCCTGGGGAATCGGGAAAACTTTCCTATATCGGGCATTACTGGCAAAGGTGAGATCAAAAGGTATGATAGCATTGGCATCTGCAACCAGTGGTGTAGCAACAATATTGCTAGGAGGCCGTACAACACACTCAAGATTAGGCATACCACTATAAGCAAATGAGACAACAATGACAAATATGTCAAAACAAGGTGGGGGAGCTAAACTAATAAGACAAGCAAAATTAATAATATGGGACAAAGCACCCATGACTAAGCGACACACAAGTGAAACAGTCGACAGAAGCTTTCGCGATATAATGGATAGCGACATACCTTTTTGAGGTAAAATCATGGTACTTGGAGGGGACTTCCGTCAAGTTTTGCCTGTTGTACCAAAATCTACACGCGCAAAGATGATAGATGAGAGTTTGGCTAAGTCGTATATTTGGCCTTTAATGGAAAAGATTAAACTTTCAACAAATATGCGAGCAAGAGTAGATACGACTTTCACTGACTTCTTGCTTCGTATTGGAAATAGAGAAGAAACCACAATACATGATAATTTAATAGCACTTTCAGAACAAATGGCTGTCCAACTAAGTCAGGATAGTAATCCAGAAGAATCATTGGTCACGAAAATATTTTCATCGCTTCAACAAAATTATAGATCTGCTGACTATATAACAGAACGGGCAATCTTAGCAAGTAGAAATGAATTTGTAGATAACCCAAATGAAATGATGATTGGAAAATTCCCTGGAGAAACCAAAACATATATCAGTTTTGAATCAGCGGAAGATGTTACCAACAACTACTATCAAGAAGAATACCTCAACACCTTAACACCAAATGGACTCCCACAACATAGGTACATTATCAAATCCTTCTAAACTTGTACAAATGTCTTATTATGTTACTTCATAGCGTAAAAAAGAAGTCAACAATTACGTGCTTACAGAAACATAACAATTAATGAATCTTTACATTGTACAAATTAGGTTAGTGCTGAAAGAAAATGAGTCATCATGATGCTGAGAAATCTAGACCCCTCAAATTATTTGTGCAATGGGACACGATTAATTTGTAGAGGTTTTGACAAGAATGGCATACATGCCGAAATAACAACAGGACAATATGCCACAAAGCAAGTGTTTATTCCAAGGATACAACTATCACCACCCGATAAAGAAGGATATCCTTTCAAATTTATTCGTAAACAATTTCCAATACGTCTATGCTTTACGATGACAATAAACAAAGCACAAGGTCAAACAATACTGAATGTTGGATTGTACTTACCACAACATGTTTTCTCACATGGTCAACTGTACGTAGCACTATCTAGAGGAATATTTATGGCGAAAACAATAGTATTGGTCATGACTGAACAACCAGATCAACACAAAGGGACGTACACAAAAAATATTGTGTACAAGGAAGTTTTAGGCAACATTTGATTACTACTAAGAATTGGAAGCAATCAAACATGGAAAAATGCACACACAAAAAGCAGCAAATGAAAGCTTAATTGGGTGTATTCAAACGTTTGGTGGAAGAAGAGACTATATGAACAACACCAGAGAACTAGCAAATATGACATTACACTTGTGTAGATTCAATTATGTAAATATACAGTTCAATTATTAAACACTATTTAAACGGGACATGTTATTCATAACATAACATAACTAACAACCCAAACTGTTAGGTCCTGCAAAATTATTTGCAAACAAATGTCGTAACAATAAATTTATAATACGACCCTCGCCTATACATGTGTTACAACGCAACGCAAAGTTGCGTGACCCGTCCCTAAGTATGGCGTACTGAATAATGAAATACAAAGACATATTATGTACAACTGAAATACACATTATCGATAAACTTCTCTGTGTATGGGGATGTCAACACTTGGCATACACATCGAATGCACGACCACCTCAGAGCATCTCCAACCCTATCATCTATTTTACTCTCCAAATATCGAGTTTTCTATTTTTTCAGACAACCAACTCCAACCCAATTCTCTATTTTACTCCTTAAAAAAGAATCTTTTTCTCTCTCCTCAATATTATATTATTATTTCTATTTCATTTTTATTTTCTTATTTCATAATATAAAAATAATTTCTTCTCATTGCAAATAATCACTCTATAATCTTTATGTAATACAAAATTTCATTTTTTTTTTTCAAATTCTTCATTTAATATAAAATTATATTTTAATCTAAATTTCTAAATAACATAAATTACAATAAATATTACATATAATACATATTAACGAAAAATTCAAATAAAAGTGAAATCATTAATGAAATATAATTACATCATAAAATTTATTTTAAATTTTACATAAATACTCAACTTTCAAGACTATTACATTACTCTCATAAATGTTCTATTAATGTATTACGGAGTTCAAAATGAGCAATTTTTTGTCCTTATATTTTTAGGTGTAGCTAAAAATTGTTTAAATTAACAATTTCATCTTGTATCCAATTATTTCGTGTACTAATTTACTTCCCCTATTTCATTTTGAACTATTGCATCAAATATTTTCATGTTCATTAAAAAGTGTAGTTTAATAATTTATCACTATAACATAAAAGTAGATTGTTTGAATTATCATGTAAATTTTGTGCAATTTAAGTTACATATATTAAAATGACAAAAAAAAATTAAAAAATTAAATTAAAAAAATTGTTAATTCTGGATGAAAGTAGTATACTTATCAATTATATGTTTTAGATGTTATATTACTTAGAAAATAATTACAAATATTAGAGACTTAATTAATAATCTTATATAATCTAAATAATATTAAAATAACTTTAAATTACACATTTAAAGTGACAATTTTTTTTAAAAAATAAAATAGAAAAATTATTAATTTGGGTGGAAGTAGTAACGTGTTAATAATATATGTTTAGATGTTATATTACATTAGAAAATAATTACAAATGATAAAGACTTAATTAGTAATATAATAGAAATAATATTAAAATAATCAAAAAGTAAAATAGAGAGGTGAATAGTAGTTTTCCAAAGTTGGAGAACTACTATTCACCTTTCTATAATTGAAGAATAGAGAATGAAAAAGAGATTCTTGGAGAACCCATTCTCTATTTTACTCTCAAAATATAGAAAATAGAGAGTAAATAGAGATGGATTGGAGATGGTCTAACGTTACCATACACCTTTGCCATTAACAAAATATTACACAAACAGTCATAAATTCCAATTGTCACATCATGAACAGTCACCAGCGACCATCCACCAACATACGTACCTACTCGCTAACCTCTCTTTAAAAAAACCCAGTGCAGATTCAGTAAGAAACAAACTGCTAGTATCACAACAAAAATCCAAATTCACCAATAAATGAATAGCTATGCCTTGTTACTGCCTTAGAATATTAGACCTTCCAACTGGCGTTTGCGAAATTCAATAACAGATCTTCAAATGGTCCTGAAACACTCATAGCAGCGCCACATGGGTGGTTAAACACATCAGGACAACATGTGCCTACTACTTTGAACGATCCCACATCTCCAAAAATAAAGCTGCCCCCTGCAAAAGTCAAATAATAATATATACTTGCACTTGTAAAGAAACGGTTCACACACAGAGCATTGCAGTTGCGACTAAAACACTACCACAACGACAGACGAGCTACAGTGAAGCCCAAAGTTGATTGTGACAAATAGAGTAGGAATACATTTTAATGGTTGTATCAACCTCAAAACGAGGCAACCATGTGCAACGCACGTGCGGTAAACCTAGTATATTTTTGAAAGAGTGAATAATTTACATGGGCAAAAGAGTTCTAGTATTTCGAAAATTTAAAGAATTACTTGTTATATACTCCTATAAATTACTATGATTAAGAATAAAACATATTTTTGGATGATAAAGTAATATATATTGCTAACTTGTTCAATTATTTTTTTCTTATCCAATTACATCTTATTTTACTTTTAAAACAAAACTAAATACTTGAATTGTAGAATAAATCATAATTATTCTGCAACTAACTCTTCAAATTTCAAATTTATTAACCACTCGGAAGAAAAAGTCGTTTCGTTTAGTACGAGATCGCTTCACACCTCGCGGTGCTTACACCTCTCGCCTAAACCGAAATGTAAGCAAACCACACAATTAAAATTGCCCTCGAAATGAATCATTGCTGGGATTTTTTTCCTTTTATAAAAAGAATTATGTGATTTAACTCAACATAGGTAAAATTGCGTGAAAAGATATGAACATATTTATTTATTTCTTGTTAATTATTGTCATTGAAGGAGAAAGAAATGTTACATATTCCGATGTTATTGAGTCGTTTGTTGGTCAATTTTTATTAAACTAACCTTCAAACAATATAAATGTTTATATTTTGTTTTTAGAATGACTTTATGATAGTGTATTATATTTTGTTATGAACTTTTACTTATTTGGTTTAAGATTTAGGTAATTTTGATAGTTTTCATGACTTATGATTTTTTTAATCTTTATTAGAAAAATACAACTTAAAAATTCAAATTGCATATCAAAACAAAACTTTAATTTCATATCATATGATTTCAAATCATAATTTCACCTCTCATGACCAAACAAGTCCTAAAAAAAGTAACGGAAAAATATAAATATACTCCCGAACTATCATAAATGGTATGTAGATATTCTCTGTTATACTTTAAGGTTATATATATTCTTACCGTCAATCTTTTGGATTGTGTATAACCTTAAGGTTAACGAATGGACATGTGACATCATCTAAATAATTTTACCCAAAATTATTTTAATTTTTACCCATAAATTAAAAATTCATCTATCACAATCTAGCCCACTGATGAACCCACCCATGACCCATATATCTTAAGCCGTCTTGATAGAGAGGCAGAATGGAAAGGAAAAGAGGTTCACGACCAACATGTACCAAGGAGAAACCATAACAAGTATTGGTTACGATAGGATCAAGAATTATATATTTTTTTTGAATTGGAAAGAGAGGTGAAAGTTCTTGGCAATATAGCCAAAATGGACTTTTTTATTTCACCCGGTATCCGGAATCTACATTGGAGCTTCGACTAAATTCGAATCGCGCTCTACAGGGCCCATTCGGGGGTGGTGCTCCCAACAGGATTTTCTCCATACTTAGGACTCAAACCTGAGACCTATAGTTAAGGGTGAAACATTCCAACCAGTTCACCACAACCCATGTTGGTAGCCAAAATGACTTGAATAGTGAATCCAATCGAAGAAAGAAATGCCAAACTGCCCAAATCAAGTAAAATTGACGAAATTGAAAAAGTTGAACTGAACCGAAGACAAATCTCACATTTTTTGTGATAGTAACAACTATAACAAGTCCACGGGCCACAATGTTGGGAAACTGTTGTTCTTGTATTGGATTAGGCTCTAAAGTATGTTGAATCAAGAGCTTAAACAAGGTGGAGGGTAAGAATGGGCCTTGTGAGGCTTGGCGGAGGGTCGAAACCCCTCTTCTTAAGCCTTTGTCTCTGAGAGGATTGAACGTGCCACGAACAACTGTGATTTTCATTGAAATTGTCAAATTTGTTGGTCGTGGTGTTGAAACAATGCTAATTCTCTTCAAAAGCAATTGGAATTAGTTGAGTCGAGCTGGAAGCCTAAGACAACATTTGTTGGTTTGATGCGATATAGAGAGAAGAAAACGATATAGAGGGTTTTTTCGTCGTTTAAATTTGGGTTAGGTGTTTAAGATACATGGATGAATTAGATTATGATAAATGGATGGTTTTTAGTTTATGTGTAAGAATTAAAATAATTCCAAGTAAAATCATTTTGATGAAGCCACATATTTGTTCGTTACTCTTAAGAGTATACACAATCCAAAAAAATTAACATAAGAGTATATATAACCTTAAAATACAAGAAAAGATATTTACATATTATTTATAATATAACTTGGGGATAGATATATATCTTTTTCCAAAAAAATAAAGGAGAATATTATAGAATAAAGATTGAATTACTATACGTAAAATAAAGGCTTAACCCATCGGTAGTCTCCTAAAATTGGCACAATGTTTCACTTAGACACCTTAACTGAGCGATGTTTATTTTAGACACCTCATGTAGGATTCCGTTGTGTTATTTTGACACTTTTTTTAATATCAGCAAAAACATATAATGTGTGTGAATTACACTTGCCGATGACGTGTAAAGTAACAAATTAAATGATGACATTTGTCATTTATGTCAAAAATATTTTTTAAATAATTAATATTGAGTAAAAATAAAAAGTGACCAATGAAATAATGACACGTGATATTTTCTCCCGAATAAAAGTAAATAAAATTTAAGCCAACTAAAAGAAGCCCCCAACAAAACACCTCACCCCTGACCGTCTTCTCCAAAGCCCCCCCACCCCCGATCGTCTTCTCCTCCCTCCGATAGTCTTCTCCAAACCACCCCCGGCCCACAACCCCCGATCACCTTCTCCAAATACACTTCCTCCCACCCCCCAATCACCTTCTCCAAACCCCCAAACAAACAAATCCCCTTTTTGATTTGAATTTCTGTTTTGGGGTCTGCAAAATAACCCCTGGCTCCCCCGCTTTGCTTTCTCCAAAGTCCTATCCCTTTTCGCAGAAATTATAACTCCCACCCACACCTACATGCTGCGCTTCGTTGAATTCACTGCCCGCAAATTATCGAAATAAGCTTTTATCAATCTTTCTTAAATTCACTTTGCCGTAAATATTAAAAAGTCCATGAAAGAATTTTACGAATGAGTTTATTCTTAAATTTTAAAAATATTGTCCGTCATTTTTGTTGAAAAACCTTCATTCACAATGGATGAAATTTAATTTGGTCAAAATGGTGGCTGAAAATGGGGAAGAAGATGAAAAAAATAATTAAAAATTAACTAAATAATTCTTTCACGCCCCTATCAATGAGTGTGTCACACTCATTATGTCATGTAAACAAAAAATGTTAAAATGAAACAGCGAGATTATACATTAGGTGTCTATAATGAACATCTCTCAGTTAAGTTGTCTAAATGAAATATCGTGTCAACTTTAGGGGCCACCGATGAATTATGCCTAAAATAAATAAATAAATTTAGATAGCCAATTAACTGAGCTAATAATATTCATTATACTCGAAAGTTGGGACAAAGAAGAAAAAAAAAGGGTGAAACGGAGTTGTTGGCAAATTAGGGAGGTTTATGCCGGAAGCTGCCAGGGTTTAACTAAAGGGAAGTGAAAAGAGTGTAGCCACAATTCATCTGCAAAGCTCCAAAGCCGGATTCTTTCTATTGCATGAGCAATAATGGAGGGCGTTAGGCTTCGATTGTCGTTCAATGACCCTGACATTCTCAGCGACTTGCAGAAATCTGAGGGTTTCGTAAAAACTTGGCTTCTTCTCAAACCCCAACAGCACAGAACTGTTTCTGATCTTTCTTCCTATCTTCTCCACACTTTTCAGCTCCATGATTCTTGTCCTAATGGCATCCTCCTCTCTGTAACTCTCTTTTCCTCCGCAAGTCATGAGTTTTAAAATTTGTTTTTTTTTTAATGTTTTCTTCGTTTTTGAAAAATTTCTGTTGTTTACTGCTTTAGTTTGCTTAAGTGTTGCTTCTAGCTTATCAATTTTGTATCCGATGTTGTGGTTTGCTTCTTTGAGCATTGCATTGCAAATGTTAACTTATGCCTGTGCCCTAAGTTAACGAAATTGTCTAAGTTTTGAGTAAGTTTTCTTTCATTCTGGAGTTTTTTTTTCCTCCTGTTGATTACCCCTTTTGTTTCCTTCAGCTATGTCATCTAGCTTATCATTTTCGGATTCCGTGTTGTGGATGTCTCTGAAACTCACTCCCTCTCTTTTATACTATCCTTGCATGTGCTTTTAAGTTGAAAAAAGTTGATTTTTAAAAATATTTCCTTCCATTCTTGAGTTGTTTACTTCTTTTGTGTAAGTATGGCCTGTAGCACATTTTTTTTCAATCTTGTTGGTGCCTGTAACTGGTTCCTTCCTTTCTATCTCTGCATGTTCCCTAAAGTTTAAAAAAAAGAAGAAAAGATGAAGCTTTTTTTGGGTTTTGAGTTTTTTCTTCTGCTGATTGCTGCTTTGTTTGCTTCAACTGTGAACCCTGCCTTAGAGTAATTTTTGAATTGGGTGTCTTTGGTGTGGAGGAAAATATTTTACTGGAAAATGCTTTCCTTGATGAAATCATTTTGTAGTGCTTGGTTACGTTGAATTGTGGAAAACATTTTCTCAGGAGAAATATTTTTTCAAAAAAAATGACTTGGTTCACTTATTGTCGGAAGTTATTTTCACTTACAAATATCTCAATTCTTACTCCATAGTTACTTGCTTCAACCAATTGGCATTGTTGTCAACCTTTGAGACTTCAAAGTAACACCAAAACCTATTCTTATTTCCCAATGTTATGGACAAGGGTATACTCAAGTAACTCAACCTTAACCAAGCACTAACTTTATGGAGAAGGTCTTCTTCCATGCCAAATGCACCCCGAGTGTTGTCGGTTTTCTTTTCTAAGCAATATGGTTCTCATGTACAGTTGATTGATTTGCATCGTCTCTGTAACTGCCTCATTCTATTTTCTTTGATTTCTGCATGTGTCCTAAGTGTAAATTAACTTATCCTTTTGACGTTTCCTTCTGTTCTTGAGTTGTTTCCTCCTGATTACTGCATTGTTTGCTTCAACTGTGTCTCCTGGCTCATCGTTTTTTTATTCAGTGCTGTGGGTTTCCTCTCTGAGCGCTATGTTCTTTGGTGCACTTGGTTAACTGTGTTGTTGAGGCTAACTGAAAAGAACATTTTCTCTGTCTTGGTCCTCACTCTCTTGTCTTGTCATCTCATGCAGATGGATGGTTTTGTCTTGCCTCCTTTTGAGTCAACATGTATTTTGGAGGACAAAGATGTAGTCAGGTTTTTGTTTGTTTTTAAATTTGTCTCTCATAGTTTATCTGTTTCTTGTGTTGATTGAATGTTCTAATCTGGTTTTTACTTTAGTGTGAAGAAGAAAAGAGGGCATTTAGCTATCGATGGAAATAATGGACCAAATGTGATTTTAGCTGTCGAAAGAAATAATGGTCCCAATGCAGTTGAAAATCTCCAAATTGTTGAGACGCAACCTTTAAAGGGTGGACCGTTGTTATTGGCAAATGAAGCATTTGATCATGGTGCTGGAGGTTATGAGTCTCATGACAGTGAAGAGACTGAAGATGAGTCTGAAAAGGAGGAAGAGGCAGAACCAGAGAAAGACACTTCACACCAGGAAAATGCTTTGGCTGGCAATTCAATTTCCAAAAAAAGAAAAGCATCAGAATTGCTTCCTAGCTCAAAGTAATTCTTGACTTCTTGTTTTGGTGTGCCTGACTTGCCTAGATTTGTAGGCTTTAAATGCACCTTGTAAGTATTCTTAAATCATTTTTTTTTGTAAGTATTATGACTTCTTAAATCTTTGCTCATCATAGGAAAAAGAAACACTGTTCTGATGTTAAGGAGAAGCTTGATGAGCAGACCAAGAAACAAGAAGATCTTACTAGAAAGAAACAGAAGGTATCTGATTCAAATAACAAAGATATGGAGAATAATAAAGGAAATGCTGAGGATAATGAGGACAGTCATATGACACCCAGCATGAAGAAGTATGTCCTTTGGAAGATATTATTTCTTTCTATGAATTATTACAGTATATTTTTTTTGGTATATGTTCTCTTTCTGCAAACCTTCTTGGTGCATTACTTTTGGACTGGCTGTGTGGTCATTTCTTGTTTGAGGATCCATATCTTTCATAAAGTTTCAATTACTAAAAGAAAATTGAAGGTATTGACTCTCTTGGTTCCATTTCCGGGTACTTTGATTACGTATGCGCTTTTCTAGTTGCTTTCTGTATCAGTGTGTTGTTCTATTGTACGGACAATATTTTTTTGCGTTTGGACTTTACTGTCCTATTTAAAAGGAACCAACCCATCTTTCCGTGTCAGGCTTGTATGCTTACAGTCCAGGTTCTGCAGGTGAATATTTGAATTGTTTTTCTGCTCCATATTATTTCATGTTTCTTTGTCCCTAATTCTAACTTTTGGTTGTGGTGGTTTGACAAGGTTAGTCTTTATCACACGAAAAGGGGTAATCAGAATTATATAGTACAATGTGACATTTATGTATAAAATTGCGAAAATTGCTTATCCTTTGCTGTGGAGACCTCCTCTTTCGTGCAATGTTTACCTTCTCTGTCTCTTGCCTGGTAGAGGCATCTGCAAGTGCGAGTTTTGTCTCCTTTTTATTCTTGCATGAATGTATTTGATTTCTCCCTTGTTTCAAAGTTTCTCTCTTTTTGTAGAAATGACGAGCTTAAAAAAAACGATGTGGAGAATATAGAGGCGCCCCCCAACTCTGATGCGACTAAAAAAAAGGTTCATAATAGCTGTCTTTTCCATCCATCTTTTGTTTTTTCCTTCACATAGAATTCTTTACATAATCATTCTATTGGTGGGAGGAGTTTGGAAAAAACAGTCCTAAATTTTGGTGGATCTTTTTTTTGATGAAGTAAGTAGATTCATTACAAGGCATCAAGAATATGCAAGCTTTACAAGGATAGATCAGTTAAGCTCACAAAAAAAGGATTTGTAGCCTCTTTCTAAGCTATAGGGCTAACAAAATCCAAGAAGAGTTGCCCCCAAGGCCTAGCTCAAGTGGCAAAAGGTGGAGGATTTGTGGCTTAGGTCGCAGGTTCAAGCCCCACACCATGCAAAGCGAAGCCCGGTATTTAAGTGGAGAAGGGTAGAGGGGCGGGCCCATTATCCACCGAGTTTAGAAGGCTGTGATTGGTCCAAAGGGCGGGTCACAGACGGATTTCTCGGTTATCAAAAAAAAAAATCCAAGAAGAGTTCTAAATCTGTGCAAATCTGTGCAAAGCAGTTAGATTAATATTTGATCTTCACTACGCATGAGATGCTTACTCAGAAAGGCTAGATATCACAACAATTAGTAATAAGGGGCACTTGCTCTTAGTCAAACTCCCATAAGATTGATCAGATTCTATAGTTGTAACTTATTTCTATTTGCCAGTATGGTTCAATTTAAGTGTTTAACATCTTGAACGGACTTTAACGTGTTTGGGAGGTAATATTCTCATCTTCACCTATAGAGATCATGGGTGTATTGAGCAGAAGGGGACATACAATAGCTGGTTTGTGCAGTCGTAAATCATGGTTTAGACAAAGGATTCTGAGATTTCTGTGAGATGTAAAATATGGAAGATGGAAATGGTATCTCAACAAGATGGCTTCACT
>JAJOOR010016393.1:0-39778 GCA_036250505.1 Solanum acaule | reverse complement strand
ATGATTAAAACTAAATGCTATGTTTGCAGGATGGATCCTCCTTGGGTAACCAAGGCTAGAGGAAGGGGCAGTTATACTCGCGGAAGGG
The DNA here is from genome assembly GCA_036250505.1 of Solanum acaule. NCBI lineage: Eukaryota > Viridiplantae > Streptophyta > Magnoliopsida > Solanales > Solanaceae > Solanum > Solanum acaule. The sequence goes on along the minus strand of JAJOOR010016393.1, from coordinate 39,690 downwards.
GAAGATCATCCTCCTCAAAAACATCAGGATCGTCATACGGATCCTCGTCCAGCTCTCCAATTATACAAAGGGAAGGAATGAGTTTAGTTAAACTAACAAGATCTTCAAAAGAAGCTACTTCTTCAATACATCTGGATGATATTCCAGAAAATAATCCATTATACGCTCAACTGCAAGCATATTTATCTCAAAAGCAAAGTGATACTTTTGCATCGGTGGCAAAAGAAGAGATTGATGATATAAGATCCTATGAAAGGGTAACAAAGAAAGAAATGATATTTCTTCTTGAAAACTCTGAGATTCAGAGAAAAGAAGAACCCTGGAAGATATTCCAGCGATATTAACTTAACGGATTATACTTCCCAGGAGAATCATACAAAACTCGCTCGTATTACGAGACCAGTTTGATAAGTACAGGTAGTGTTGAATTTCAGCACTTCTCAGGGTATAACACCAACGAGAACGTTTATAACTTCTCTAAAGTAATCATAAAGCAGATTATATCAATTGAAGATTGGGGAATATTCTCGATGAAAGAAAGGCAGATGAGCCTCAATAAAATCCCTACCAGCTTCACTTATTGGGATTATATTAACGCCTTCAGCAAAGTCCTTTGTCTTCCATTTTATAAAGTGTAACTTTTTCTTCCACTTTATATAGAAAATTTTAGTTTATCAAAAAATTTTTACTTTGTTCCTCGAATTTTCTAACCCTATATTGGTCCAAACCCAACAACCAAACAATTCGACCTTACTTTTAAAATTCGAAGGTTCTCCTTTCAATTTTTTTGAAAGATCAGAGGTCCCTTGCTTAACCGTAGCACAACCAACAACCCAAAAGAATATTATTTGTTTTGAAATATATTTATATTTTTATTACATATCAATACTTTAAGTTTAAAGAGGAAAAATTATATAGAAAATCATAGCTTAAGTGCAATATGTTAGATTCCATATGTTGCTGAAGATATATACATATAAAAAACTGAGAATTACTGTTACATACAAGATACATGGTCTAGTACCACATTTTGTGTTCACTTTCCTTTGTCGAAGAGAAATGTTAATATTTGTTAGGACAGGAGCTCGGCTAAGATATGATATTGGTCTGTTATAAAACTCTATTTGAAAAGCTTGTCAAACTTATAGACAATATGTGGTTTTGATCTTATTTTGTGATTAGCGGTGGAGCCCAAAATTTCACGAAGGGTTTCCAAGTGCTAAAGTGAATCTTCTCTTCTTAAAAAGTGAAAAAAATTTGCTACTTCTAGATTTTAATGCTCAAACACTTTAAGTTTGTGCGTCTTTACTCTTTTAAGGCGCCTGAAACCACTAGGCAACATCATATGGTTGTTCAAGGGTGTCCAAAATATGTTCTTTAGCCACTTTGTTTATCAGTTTACTTGTCGATACAGTATAATTTTCTGACGAGGGGTGTCCAATTAGACACTCTAACATAAGGGTAGCTACGCCACTATTTGTGATGTTTGTGTGTGGAACCCATATAATAAGTTGGGTTTTCGGGTTGTTCTATGATTGTGGTATAGACCTCCAATTTTTTGAAAATCTTCAAATGAGAACTTTCGAATTTAAAAAGAGGGGTCCAATTGTTTGATTGTCAGGTTGGGGACCAATATATGGTTAGAAAATGTAACATCCCACCTTAGAAAGAGCTAAATTTAGGAAACACTAATTTGGAAAGAGCTAAATTGGGAATTTTGCAAGTTAGCCTTAAATTGTGAGTTTTTGGTCAACTTCAAATGACCATAAATTTCAGTACAAGATGAGTTAGGTGACCCATAAGATATCAAATGAAAGGTCTTTGAATTCTCTTTCCAATGTCACCGAGTTTGCCAAAATCTGAGTTCGGATGAGGAAGATATTCCCATTTGAGTTCAGCCTGTCCAATTAAGGAAATTTATCCAAAGTAATGAGGGATATTTTGGTCGTTTCCTTACCCCATCAGCCCAACTTGTTTTGGTTACCCAAATAGGGGTCTAAACTGATTGGAATCAGTTTTCATAATTCAAAATCACGCTTAGGATTTTGAGAGGAGTTCAAGAGGAGGAAACAATGAGAAGTTCAAGCGTTCGCCAAGTTTTCTTGTGAATCGAGGATTTGTTTTGCCAAATTAAGGTATGTAGGTTTTCATAGTGTTGGTTCGTTCACTCACACACCAATCATGAGTTTCACTTTCAAATTCAAACATGAGATTGAGTATATTGAGGTTCTTGATGAAATTCTTTAGGTGTTGTTCTTCATTCTTGAATTACAATGTTTGGTTGAGTTCTTGAGGTGAGGATCTTGTTAATGAGGTTTGTTCTTGAGGTTTTTTTAGTAGAGTTTCATGTAATTAAGTTAAGAAAATGAATCTAATAGGGTTTGGAAGAAACCATTTGATTCTAGGTGAATTAGGGCAAAAAATCGAGAAAACAAAATTTGTCAAAAATTTTTGGGCAGGGGCTGGCGCACTACGCCAGAACTGCGCTTTTGTAGTTTAGGGGCTATCACCCTGCGCCACTCAGTGCGCCAAGGTCACCTGCCCCATCCTGTTTTTGTCGTTTGTCTCGTCTGAGTTCTTTTAAAGTGTACCTTCACTCCCTTTATGATTTTACTATTCTAAATCACATTTAATCATCACGATATCCTTCATATCATGAATCATAACTCTTGAATTCATAATTCAAATTCAAGATCGAGTTAAGAGTAGAGTTCGAGGGAGTTTTTTTTTGAGTCATTTGAGAAGTCTTTTGCAACTTTTAAAAAAACTTGTTTTAAGACTTGAGTACTTGAGTATGAGGATGAGTAGAGTTGAGTTTTATTTATTTCAAAATGAATATATGGGAACCAAGTATTTCCAAGAGTAAATGTTTTTACATTTAAAATAAGAGGAGACATCGATTTCCAAATGAGTTCATGAGGAGTTTTTGAGTATAATATCTTTTAAGAGAACCTTTTAAGTAATAATCTTAAAGTTTGAGGATGAGAAAATGTTTTTAAACATATGAGCTGAGTATTATTATTAGAAGTAGTATTGAGGACTGATATAGGGACGAGTTCAAACAACTCAAAGCACTCATAAACCATGTAGCCAACGTGGACAGAAAGGTTCATACTTTTTAGACGATTCCTTATTGCTTTTTAAGCATATTTTAGTGGATCCACTTAGTTGAGGATATCCTATACTCCGGCAAGGTATAGGACAGTTCTAGCAGCGTGGGCGAGACGTTGTATCATCACATAGCTCATAGTGATGGTTGTTGGTTAGAGAATCTCCCAAAGTAAAGTTATTATTGTATTTTTAAATACATTGAGTTGTTATATACTGTTTTAAATGCTTTATATAAACTCCATCTTTATTGTTATTTTTATACTGTATTGAGTTGAGGTTGAGTTGAGTGGAGAGGAGGTGAGTATGTTTCATTCTTTCCAAGTTAAAGTTGTTATGTTATGTTCAATGTTCCCCTTACATGCTCAAAAATTCAATGTACTGATGTCATTTGGCCTGCATCATTTCATGATGCTGATATATGAGACCAGGGTAATCAACAGGGGCTTCGTTGATACCACTTGCAGTTCGAGTTAGCTTTGGTGAGCCTCCTTACTTCCGGAGGATTCCATTTACTTTTCAGCTTTGTTAGGATGTCGTGAATCTTTTCCCGACTTCCATCCTTTTCTTTTAGAGGCTTCATAGATAGAATGTAGAGTTTGAGGAGTCTCTTTTTCATTTTCCATTGTTAAATGTTTTAAAGACTTGAGTTGCCTATTACTGGCTAGTTGAATATTCTATTATATTATGAGTATTTACTTGAGACTTTTTGAGTTAAAGCTTTATATTTGAGTTCATCTTGTATTGAGTAAATTTTCCGCTTAGAGTTGAGCAAGGCCAAGGGTTCGATTGGGGCCAGCAAGGGTTCTCGAGTGCTAGCCACGTCTAGGGTGTAGGATTAGGGCGTGACAAACTTGGTATCAGAGAACAAAGTTCAAGAGTCCTAGGATGTCTATGAAGCATTGTCTGTAGAGTCCTCGATATCAGTGTGAAGTGCACCCACATCTATAATTAGGAGGCTGCAATATTTAGGAACTATCTCATATCTTTGATACTCTTTTCGTTCGATAGAGTTTAAACCTATAAAGTTTCTTTCTAATTCATGCTTGCGCGTATCATTTAGATCATGCCTCCACGAAGAGCTATTCGAGGTTGTCCTGCTAGGAGGAATGTTGATCCTCAGGATCAAGGGGTCCCCAATTCACCAGAAGTGCAACCCCAAGGAGAGGTCACCAATGCTAAGTTCTAGGATGCTATCCGGATGTTGAGTTAAGTTGTGACCAACCAAGTTGGACAACAAAGAGGGAATCAACAGGATATGGCTGATACATCCAGGATTCGTGAGTTCTTAAGGATGAATCCTCCAGACTTCACAGGTTCAAGTGTCATTTAGGATCCGGAAAACTTTATGGAAGAGTTGTAAAAAGTGTTTGAAGTGATGCATGTTGTAGATACTGAGCGTGTGGAACTAGTTGCATACCACTTGAAGGGTGACGCTAGAATATGGTACCAATGAAAGAAGGGTAGAGCTGAAAGGGCAACAATTGTTAGTTGTGCTATGTTGAAAAGGCCTTCATGGGGCGTTTCTTTCTTAGTGAGATGAGGGAGGCGAAGGAAAGGGAATTCCTCACTCTTAAACAGGAATACATGAGTGTGCATGAGTACAACCTCAAGTTCACTCAACTGTCCTATTATGCTCCGGAAAGGGTTGCTAATATGAGGAGTAAAATGAGCTTATTTGTGTCCGAGTTGTCTCATCTGTCAAGCAAAGAGGGTAAGACTACGATGTTGATAGGGGACATGGAAATAGCAAGGCTGATGATTGATGTTTGCGTAATCAAGACACAACTTCCAATTCAAGTGTCTACGATTGTACAATAGTAATATAACCCAACCGAATGGTTTGGGGTCGAGTCCCAAGGGAGCGGTTTATGAGAATTAAGAGTTAAGTGTGAATATGCAAGAGTCAACCATAGCTAAAGACATTATTGAGTAAAAACATGATAAATAAAAGGGGTTGACACGAATGTCAGTTACCAATGGGGGGTGGGGGTGGGGGTTTGTAGTCAATTAACAACTAAAACAATGAAAATGTAAAGATGCGAATATAGGGAGATGAGATTCTTGGGATGTGATAGGAATATGGGATAAACTACACAATCGGGTAAATGCTATTGATAGTCAATTGCTGAACATTTATAACTAGGCTAGACTTTAGTGGGGTTAAATTCTCTCTCAAGCAACTTACCCTGAATCAACTTGGTTTCTCTCAAACACCAGGTTGCCGCTTTTAAGCACAACCTCCACCTTAGCCCATTCACTCTCTCAAGCTGAATGTGTGGGAAAAGGCCTAGGATTTACTCTCTCGGGCTGAATCCACGATGACCCAATAACCACCGGCTATCAATTTAGTAGTCTTAGTTTTAAAACCTCTCTCTTGAGCAAGCCAAAAACACTAAGATGGAATCGTATTTGCAACTACAATCCCATTAAGTTCAAACACAACTACTAAATGAAATAACATTTAAACAACAAATAGACTAACAATAAGCAATAACCAACAGGAAATTTAACCCATATTCACAAAATCACACCCCAAGAATTGGGGTTTTACCTAGACACAGATAAACAAAAGAAAATGATACCAAATCGAAGTAACATCAACTGGGTATGATTTATATTCACTTCAATCGAGTCTAAGATGAAAAATCTTCAACACCCACTTCCAATTTCTTAGAATTGGAAGTCTTCAAATCTTCAAAAGCTAAGAACAAGGTCTCTCTACTTGAAACTTAAAAAAATAAAATGTTTTATTAAATTGTATACTAAGATAAAAATTCAAACTAGTATTTATAGTTGTCAAAAAATGTGCTGCAAAGGATCACTCGGCACAGTTAGTTGGGATCGCCGATGCACTCGGCAATCTGCCCTTTGGTTTGCTTCATCGCCTTTCAGCTTTTTCCTTCAACATTTTCACGCTCTAGATCATTGGGCAATATAGTACTGCTTTGCGAAACTGTTCGGCGATGTGCCGACTGCTCCCTTTCATTGCCAACTTGATCTTTTCCTTCAGGGCTCAACACACTGGAACTTTGGGCGAGATTAAGGCCATTTGGCGATTTGCCTAATGCATTAGGCGATCCTCAGGCCTTCTTTTCTTCGTCTTTTCAGCCGTTTTGTTCCTTTCTGCCAAGTAGTATCCATGCTTTGCCTCAAACTCCAAATATCTGAAACTTAAGGATTTAGATCAGTTATTGAGACAAAATATGCATTTGAGGACACTAATTCTATTAAAATGTAGCCCTCAATGAGTCCAAATTGTGAACTCATCAACACCCCAACTTAAACTTTTGCTTGTCCTCAAGTAAAACTCAAGTTCGGCAGTTCAAAGAGGATTTCTCGAACAGTGCTGCACAAGACTCAAGTTACTCATGCGAAGATCAAATGTGTACTTAAAGTTTCAAGTTGTGACACACCATTATCAAAGAATCTCAAGCTCACCATACTTGCTTCAAATGCAAGTTCAAGCTTAACTAAAGTGTTCAAATGCCCTCACACAAAGAATGATTCCATATTCATACACTATGGTTCAACAATTTAAAGTTTCAGAATCAAATGCAACGCTCACACTCACAAAGAAGAACACAATGCATGCTTTCACCCATAGGTTTACCCTTATTTTCCAATTGACAATTGCTTCAGCTCACTCAAGATCAAAAAGGTCTTTTCAAGGCTTGTAATGGGGCAGAGTGCAAAGGTATGGTCATTTAAGCTTAGTGACTTTCATCCTCATGAAATATGGTGTTCACAGCACTTCCTTTCCTCTTCTTTCATCATTTTCTTTAGTGCTCATAAGTCATTCCATTATTCACCTTTCATGGATTGTTCGGAAACCCCATTTCTTTTGTACTTTATTCTATGACTTTTTCTTTTTCATTCTTTTCTTCTTTTTCATCTCTCTCTCTTTTTTTTTTTATATGGAGGGGTTCCATTTTTCTCAAAACCATGGGTAAGAAGGGGACTTTCTGGCACATCTTGATTTACCTTCTCTTTTCACCACACCCCCAACTTAGGCTTTTGGCCTAAGTTGGCTATTCAAACAAACCACAACTCATGAGGATTATAGGTAATGGGTCAATAAAGGTAATGTTTTCATCAAGTTTCTTCCAAAGAAGGATAAGGCTCAAGTGGTGTTCAAAAGAGATTCACACACGCCCACAAGGTAGGTCACAAAAGAGGTTTATGTCAAATTGTTTCACACTCTTCAAAATTGCCTAAGATCATATCAAGAGATCGGTTTACTTAGTCGACCGGACCAACGGGGCAAATTCTAGGTGTTATCATGCATGGTTCACAGTAAGCTCATCACACAAGGCATCGACACCAAAGTCAAACAAGACTCCACACTTTTGCTAGTGTGCAACGATCATCACAAGAGACTCGATTCGATAATTGGATAGTCACAACGAGATGCAGAGAGTTCACATATTGTGTATGCAACTTCATTTAGCCTCATCGTAGCCGCACATTCATGTTTGTTCGATTATGAGCACTATTAAAGTCATCGGTATTGATCAAAACCGATACTTGAATTTGCAAAAAAATGGCACATTTAACGCATACAAGAGGTGGCAAAATTTTTGGAAGGGTCAAAAATCATTTTCAATTAAAAGAAAGGAGCCACAAGCTCAAACCTTCCACCAAAGTAGGGTAACACAAATTTAGCCCAAAGCCCAAATAGATAAACAAAACAGATATGCACAAAGGTGGGCCTCACCCCACCACAAATGAAAAACATTTGTCCTCAAATGCAAACGAAAATATCCGAAAGTAAAATAAAGTAAGACAGAGAGGGAGGTAAAGAGGGGATCTTTTCTAGTCAGTAACTTCATCTGGATCTGGGCATCAGTGCCCGGGGTCACCTCAGGAGGAACAGTAGTACCAGATCCACTAGGAGCTGCCACATGTGTATCCGCCAAAAAGTTCCACACATCTGCATAGAATCCCCGGGCCCATGAAGGAATAGAGGGGCCTCAGGGAGTAGTCTCTCTTTCAGAAATAGGCCTCTTGCCCTTTCCTTTGTCTACAAGTGGAGTTTCTTGTCTTCCCATCTTGGGAGGATTTGACCTCCCTTTATTTATTTTGAAATTCCATGCTCTTATCTTTTCAGTGGCATGTTTCTTTCTGCAACTTTAGGTCTAGCCATGTCGATTAAATTACTTTTGAAATGCTAGATGGCAATGTAATCCAACTCCGAGCACTAATCAACAACTCAAATACAGTAAAACCGCAAGAAATATTGAAAATACTAAACGTGCGAGTTTTTGAAAGTCTAAAGTGAGGGAAAATGTAGAGTTTGAAAGTTTAAACCTTTGGCCTTTTAAGAAACCATCCAGTTCTTGCCCATTCGGCGATAGTAGTTGTGGTCACCGATCCATTCGGCGACTCACCGAGTGGATACATATCTCGCCGAGTTTTGCTAGACCTCCAGTAAAATTTGGGGTTGCCGACCTCTTTGGCGATGCGCCGACTGGACCTTTGGCTCGCCAATTTGCCTTTTTCACTCACTTTCCAAACTTCGACCTACATAAACAACACACCATTATTTCTTAAAACAAAAATAAAGCGGTAAAACCTTGGGTTGCCTCCCAAAAAGCGCCTTATTTAATGTTGTGGCACGACGCAACTCCTCAGTCAAGTTCCATTAGTGAGGTTTGCCTCATTTTCATGAGGCCACCCCTCTTTTGGCTCTTGGTAGAGAGAAGATAACACTTGGTCCATTTGGTACCCAAAGTTACCATTCATAATCATCTTTCCTGTTTCAATACACAAACAAACAAAACTAAACTAAAAATTAAGCAAGTGTAACTATAATTAACAAGAACGAAATTCGACTCAGCTCAAAATTCTCAAGTAACACCACACCCCGACAGCGGTGCCAATTTGATGTTTGTGTAATCAAGAAACAACTTCCAATTCAAGTGTCTACGATCGTACAATACTAATATAACCGAATCGAATGGGTTGGGGTCGAGTGCCGAGGGAGCGATTTCTGAGAATTAAGAGTTAAGTGTGAATATGCTAGAGTCAATCATAGCTAAAGACATTATTGAGTAAAAACATGATAAATAAAAGGGGTTGACACGAATGTCAGTTATCAATGGGGGGTGGGGTTTTTTTTAGTCAATTAACAACTAAAACAACGAAAATATAAAGATGCGAATATAGGGAGATGAGATTCTTGGGATGTGATAGGAATAAGGGATAAACTACACAATTGGGTAAATGCTATTGATAGTCAATTGCTGAACATTTGTAACTAGGCTAGACTTTAGTGGGGGTAAATTCTCTCTCGAGCAACTTACCCAGAATTAACTCGGATTATATCGAACACCGAGTTGCCACTTTTAAGGACAATCTCTGCCTTAGCCCATTTACTCTCTTGAGCTGAATGTGCGGGAAAAGGCCTATGATTCACTCTCTCGAGTTGAACACACGACGATCCAATAACCACCGACTATCGATTTAGTAGTCTTACTTTTAAAACCTCCCTCTCGAGCAATCCAAAAACACTAAGAGGAAATCGTATTTGCAACTACAATCCCATTAAGTTCAAACACAACTACAAAATGAAATCACATTTAAACAACAAATAGACTAACAATAAGCAATACCCAATAGGAAATTTAACCCATATTCACAAAATCACACCCCAAGAATTGGGGATTTAGCTAGACATAGAAAAAATGAAGAAAATGATACCAAATCGAAGTAACATCAACTGGGTGTGATTTATATTCACTTCAATCGAGTCTAAGATGAAAAATCTTCAACACCCACTTCCAATTTCTTGGAATTGGAAGTCTTCAAATCTTCAAAAGCTAAGAACAAGGTCTATCTACTTGAAGCTTAGAAAAATAAAATGTTTTATCTGAAATTGCATACTAAGATAAAAATTCAAACTAGTATTTGTAGTTGTCAAAAAATGTGCTGCAGAGGATTACTCGGCGCAGTTAGTCGGGATCGCCGATGCACTCGGCGATCCGCCCTTTGGTCTGCTTCATCGCCTTTCAGTTTTTGCCTTCAGCATCTTCACTTTTTGGATCATTGCGCGATATAGTACTACTTTACAAAACTATTCGGCGACGCGCCGACTGCTCCCTTTCATCGCCAACTTGATCTTTTCCTTTTGGGCTCAGCGCACTGGAACTTTGGGGGAGGTTAAGGCCATTCGGCTATTCGCCTAATGCATTAGGCTATCATCATGCCTTCTTTTCTTCATCTTTTCAACCGTTTTGTTCCTTTTTACCAAGTAGTATCCATGCTTTGCCTCAAACTCCAAGTATCTGAAACTTAAGGATTTACATCAGTTATAAAGACAAAATATGCATTTGAGGACACTAATTCTATTAAAATGAAGCTCGAAATGAGTCTAAATTGTGGACTCATCAATGATCCATGTTCAACAGGTTGAGGAAAGATAAGCTGATAGATAGAGAAGAGTTCTGAAACAAGAAGGCTAAGACAATAGGAAATGAGTCTGGGCAGCAGAAGAGCAATACAAACCGGTCATCTTTTCAAAAAAAGTCAAATGGACATGCTCCATCATCTTCTAATGCACCTGCACCAAAGAACAGTGGTGAGTTCAAGAATCAGAATTCTCAGAACTTCAGAGTTAGACCTGCACAATCTTAAGGTAGTGTGTCACAAGGAGGTAATTGGACTCATGTATGTGCTAAGTGTGGTAGGAACCACCCAGGAGCATGTCATGATGGCTCCACTAGTTGCTTCAAGTGTGGTCAGAATGGTCACTTCATGAGAGAGTGCCCTAAGAACAGGCAGGGTAGTGGTAATGGGGGAAATAGAGCCCAATCTTCTTCAGTGGCTCAGCCAGACAGAGTTGCATCTAGAGAAGCTACTTTATGGACATGCGGAGGAGCAAACCATCTATATGCTATCACTAGTCGCGAAGAGCAAGAGAATTCACCTGATATTTTCACTGGTATAATCAAAGTCTTTAATTTTGATGTAGATGTATTGCTTGATCCAGGTGCGAGTCTATCTTTTGTTACTCCATATATTGCTATGAGGTTCGATATAATTCTTGAACAACTTTTTGAGCCCTTCGGTGTTTCCACACCTATTGGTGAGTCTATCCTAGCTAAGAGAGTTTATCGTGATTGTACCATTTATGTCAATCACAATGACACCATGGCTGAATTAGTCGAGTTAGATATTGTAACACCTCGGTATTTGAAAGAGCTAAAGATTGAAAGAACCAATTTGGAAATAGCAAAATCTAAAAATTTTCAAGTTAAACTTAAGTTGGGAGTTTTGTATCAACTTTAAACGACCATAACTTTCAGAACAAGAAGGGTTAGGTGGCCCATAAGATATCAAATGAAAGGTCTTAGAATCCTCTTTCCAATGCCATTGACTTTACTAATTTTCAAGCTCGTATGAGGGAGATATACCCGTTTGAAGTTGGGTTGTCCAGTAAAGGAAAGTTACCCGATAATATAAGGGGTATTTTAGTCTTTTATCTACCCCAATTAGATTTAAGTGAATTTTGGTAATACTTAGGGGTCTAAACTGATTCGGTTCAATTTTACAATTCCTAATTTACGCTAGGGTTTTGAGAGGAGTTCAAGAAGAGGAGAAAAGGAGAAAAGTCAAGGCATTCATCAAGTTTTCTTGCGATACGAAGTTTGTTTTGCATAGGGTTTAATCCCTAAGAGGTATGTGAGTTCTCATAGTGTTGGGTTCATTCACCCATACACCAATCATGTTATTTTCTGCGTAATTTTGTTCTTGAAGTTGAAGAGTTTGAGTTCTTGAAGTATTGTTTCCGTTCTTGATTTATGATGGATTTGATGATTTCTTGACATAATTGTTTGGAGTTTAAGAGTTGTTTTGAGTATATTCTTGTGTACCTTTTTTGGGTATTCAAATCTAAGTGATTGGGGAAGAAACCATTCGATTTTAGGCGAATTGGGGTTAGAAAACGAGTAAGAAAATTCAAATCTAAGTGATTGATGTTGTAGTTTGGCTCATGTGGTTCCGCACCAACTTCCCTCCTATAGTTCAGGTTCTGGCACCCTATGCCACTTTGTGCTCCAGGGTCGCCAAGTCCTCTACCCTTTCGACCTTCTTTCCGTATGAGTCCCCTCGAATTGTACCTATGTTTTCTAATTTATTTCTACACTCTACGGTACATCTAAACATCGAGAGATCATCCATAAGATGATATCATAACCTTGAGTTCATAATTCAAATTCAAGGCAGGGCTAAGAGTCAAGTCTTGAGAGTTCTTCGAGTCATTTTAAGAAGTCTTTTACAAATTGTTTTAAAACTTGTTTTAAATGAATTGAGTCCAGAGTTGAGGAAGAGTAGAGCTAAGTTGATTTCTTTAAATGATAAATGGGAACTAAGTATTCCCAAGAGCAAATATTTTTACATTTAAGATGAGAGGAAACACCAATTTCCAAAGAGTTCATGAACGATTTTCAGTATTGTCTCTTTTTAGAGAAACCTTTTGGGTAATAATCTCAAAGTTGAGGAAGAGGAAATGTTTTCTTTAAAACATAATGAGCTAAGTTATTTTTTTGGAGTAGTATTAGGCACTGATATGGGGGGAGTATTAACAACTCACAACCCCCATAAACCATGTAGCCAACGTGGGTAGAAAAGTGTCATACTTTTTAGATGATTCTTTTATTTCTTTTAAGCATAGACTAGTGGATCTACTTAGTTAGTAGGTTCTATTCCCCGACAAAGTATAGGACAACTTTGGCAGCGTGGGCTAGACGTTGTACCATCGCATAACTCATAGTGATGGCTGTCGGTTAAAGAATCTCCCAATAGTTTCTATATTGTATGTTTGCATACAAACATAGTTTATATTGTATTTTCTAACACACTGAGTTACTATCTACTATTTTAAAGCTTTTCTTTATACTGCATTATTTCTATTGCTTTATATTGAAATGAGGTTGAGTTGAGTTGAGAAAAGGTAAGTGTTTCTTCAGTTCCAGTTCAAGCTTATGTCTTGTTTAGATTTCCTCTCACATGCTCGTACATTCCATGTACTAACTCCATTTGTCCTGCATCTTTTATGATAGTGATACAGGTAACCAGGATCATCATCCAATGCTTCGTTGATCAGTTGAGCTTCAGAGTTGTTGGTGAGCCTTCTTGCTTTCGAAGGATCCCTTGTTTACTTTCTGTCAAGACTCAGGGGTACACCCTAGATGTAACATGGCGTACTTGACCCCGAAGGGGTCTCATACAAGCCCTTAGTATATCATGACATAAGATAATAGAAAAGTGCAGAAATTTTTAAACATTTTCCATACAATCAAAGTCTTTATAAAAGCAAAGCGGAAGTCTTACTATACTTGTCTCAAATCATCTATAACAAGTTTGAATAACTCTTGGAACACAGCCCGTACAATAGTCTCAAAATATAAAAGAAATACATAAAGGAAATCGTGGTTTCATCCTCGATGCTATGAGGAGTCACCATTCTTCAACTCCTTGCTCTTCTAGAAACCTATCCTCAAGAATAGAACTCAAATCACCGGACCCTACATTTTATGAGAATGTAGGCAAGAGTATGCATTAGTACAAAAGTACTAAATATGATAGCTATCATAACATCATAAGAGCATAACATAAGGGTTAGTCAACATAAGCCTTATGCCATAATCATAAGAGATACTTCATGAAACATAAGCTACAATCATAAGAGACAATATCATAATCATAAGAAAAGTCTCCAACATAGGCATCATATAAGCATTATTCAACCCTTAGTCATTCATATCATAAGAGAACTACTTCTCAAGTAACCTCAAAAAATACTTGTGCAATGGATGTATAAGACCCACCCCATAATCCCATCCATACTTGGTATCACTTTTAGGTCATCATAATCATAATTACCATCTTTGGATCTCATCCTTAGCTCACTTCTCATAGACAAGGGACTCCTCACCTTTAAGTCAAACTTGTCAAGGAAGGCAATTATAGCAACATACCAAGCTAATCATATATCATATAGGCAAATCTCATATTAAAACATGCTTACAATACTTCCTTGAAGTAATCTAGTTCTATCATAGATAAGCTACTTAGATTAGGGACTTGTCCCTCATATTCATAATAGTCATGGAAGAGTACCTAGTTATTAGTCCAAGAAAAGTCATTACTTATGAATGGTCATAATTCAACTATTCAAGGCTACCAAGGAATAGTACTATTTGTCAATCCAAGCTAAACATGAAATACATAAGAGACATACTTCATAAGTAGCTTCAAGTTATACTTGTGCAATTCATGAATAAGACCCCATAATTCTACCCATGCTAAATACCACTTTAGGCTATCATACTTCAATGATTACTATTTATCATGTCTAGACTACCAAAGAATAACACCCTATTAGTATAGACCAAGCTACCATGGAAAAACATACTAATCATGCAAGTCCAAGCTATTCTAGGAAGGGTACAAGTGTTCCATCCTAGCTACCATGAAATGGTCTTAGACCAACTAAGTCATGCTACCATGCAAGCACACTATGATGCTAATGTAAGCTACCCTTAGGAGAGTATGGTTTCTCAATCCTAAGCTACCATGAAATGGTCTTGGCCTAACCATGTAATGCTACCAGGCTAGCATTCTCTGATGCTAATTCAAGCTACATTGGAGAAGCACTAAGGTTCAATCCAAGGCTACCATGAGAACTCCTAACACAAGCTACCAAGCATGGTCTAGTCTTACCAAGTCAATCTATTCAAGAAGGGATACTATATCTCAACTTCAAGCTATTCTAGTCTAACATGCATGATTCATTTTATGTGAGTAAGCCTTTCTACCTAGAATCATTCTATGTGAAAAAACCTTTCATCTCCTAGCATGTTCATGCCTAAGTGTGTATATGAGAATATCTTTTCAACAACACAATAACCTATCATAATCATAGACACTTCACTCTCAAAGCCCTTGTGATCAACATTCACGACTACAAGCCTTACTCTCAAAGCTTTACTTCTTAAAATCATTATTCATATCTAGATTTTAAGGCATTTTAATCACATGCTTCATTATCAAGTGGTTCTAGTCATAAATCATCATAAAGGTTCAATATCAAGCATTACTAGTCATGATCCATCATATATACTATAATCTAATTAAATTCATGACTACTTGGTTTTATTCTTGAACACTTACTATACATAACATCAATTCTAGAAGACACCTATAAGTCTTCAATTACCCTCTTTAAGACACAAACCCACATTATTACAATTTCATCAATTAAACTAGGGTTAACCATGTAAAACACATAATATCATCATAATAACATGAATCACTACTAAATGCATAATAAACAAGTAATCTCCACTTAATTGGATTCATACTCAACACTACCCACAATATAGGAAGAAACCCTAGCTAGAATTAGGGTTCATCTTCACAATTGGGGGAAAACTAGGGGGCCCCATGGATGGAAGAATCCATGGATGAATAATCTTACATACCTTGATTATAAATCCCTAACAAAGCTTGTATCAATGGAGGAATTTGACCTAGCTTGCCTCTCTTCTTCTTCTTCTTCTTTACTTTCTAGAGAGAGAAATTCTTAGAGGGAATTGAGTTCTTTGGTGAAATGAAAATAATGACTAGTATCAATGTGTTTAGGGGTCTAGTAGCTTTATATAATCTGTCTAATTACTAATAAAATGACACCACTTAATAACTAATTAATTCTATAAAGTTCCCTAACCCCCAACTTAAACCGCGTAAGGACCACACTATCTCAACCCACGAGACCACGCTGACGGTCGTGGGTCCACCCATGGTCCATGCTAGTCAATTGTGGGTGAGTTACTGAAACATGGTTTGCAGGACTTGACCCACGACCCTGCCCCACGGGGTGTGAGTCCCCATCGTGGGGCAGATTTTGGGGTAATTCTAGGGTCCTCCTCAAGGACCCTTGGTTGGTCCTTGGGAGTCGTACCTTGACATTTAACCCCTAAACCCCTCAGACCTGAAACCATTGAATGAAAGAAGGGAAACTTTTCTTAAATGTTTGTAGTCCCTCATTTATAGAAGTGGAGCCCTCACAACCATAACAAAGATCATATCGACACGTCTTCGTAGACACCCTAGGACACCTGAACTCTGTACTCTGATACCAAGTTTGTCACAACCCGAGTCTACACCCTGGACGTGGCCGGCACCGAGAACCATTGTTGATCCCCAAGCAAACCTTCATTCTCGCTGACTACAACCAGAACACTAACTTAAGCATACAAAAGCTTAAAACTGAATTAAGTTTAATAAACTCAACTTTAAAATAATCTGAACAATACTGAATAGTTAACTCAGAGATTGTAAAAACAACTCAAAGAATATACATACTGAAAACTACTCAACTTTGTCTATCTATGTAGCCTCTACTATTATAGAAGGATATCGGGACAAGACCCACAACATCTCAAAACTACTAACTGTAAGATAAAAGTGAAGTCCTTCGAAATATAAGAAGGCTCACCAAAGATGACTGGAACATCCCATGACCTCAACGAAACGCCTGTAACGATGCAGGCCAAATGGCTAAGTACATGGAATATATGAGCATGTAAGGGGAATTCTAAAGCATAAACATAAGCTTGAACTATGGAAAAGAAACATACTTACCTCTTCTCAACTCACTCAACTCAACTCAACTAAAAGAAACATAGTTCAACTCAACTTAGAGAAAATAGGGCTCAACTCAATGATAAGATATTCCACTCAGTGAAATAAGGCTCAACTCAATAATAAGATATTCAACTCAGTGAAATAAGGCTCAACTCAATAATAAGATACTCAACTCTAGATACTCAACTCAATATAAAGCAACAATACAGATGCAATATATGGAAAGCTTTTAAAACAGTAGAAATCAACTCAATGTATTGAAAAATACAATAGAAACTCAATTTGTATGCAAAGATACAAGATAAACTCTTTTTGTATATGAAAAAACAAAGTAAACTCTTTGAATATAAGAATACAAAAATATCTTTGTGGGAGTTTCTCTAATCGACAACCATCACTATGAGCTATATGATGATACAACATCTAACCCATGTTGCCCAAGCCGTCCTATACTTTTCCGAGGTATAGAACCTACTACTAAGTGAATCCACTAGTCTATGCTAAAAGCATTAAGGAATCATCTAAAAAGTATGACCCTTTCTACCCACGTTGGCTACATTGTTTATGGGGGTTGTGAGTTGTATGAACTCTCCCCCATATTGGTGCTCAATACTACTCCTGAAATATACTTAGCTCATTATGTTTTAAAGAAAAGTGAGACAAGAAGTGTCGTATCCTATCCTTTTATTCTCCATTGAGTGGTGAGGACCGTTATACGTTTTTACTGAACCTGCTTGATTCATTGTAGACTACTTTCAAACCCCATTCTAAGTACGGGAAGTCATTTCTACGACTCTAACCCTCCCGTCAAGCTTTAGAACCCACACATAAGGCCCTAGTTTAGCCTACTAGTTACCAGGTCTTACACTTTCAAACATTTCATTTTGTTAGAAGGATGTTTTGGGTCTTGTCCCGACATCTAACTCAGTTAGTAGAGGCTTCATAGATGGATAGACATAGTTCATGAGTCTTGTTCATTTCATTTATTGATGTCTGAGACTTGAGTTGCCACTTTAGCTAGTGAATGTTTCTTCAAATGTTCTGAGTTAGATATTTTGAGTTAAAGCTTTACTTTTAAAGTTCTCTTATTATTGAATAAGTCTTCCGCTAAGAGTTAAACCAGGTCAAGGGTTCGCTTGGGGCCAACAATGGTTCTCAAGTGCCGACCACTTCTAGGGTGTATGCTCGAGGTGTGACAAACATTGTATCAGAGCACAATGTTCAAGAGTCCTAGGGTGTCTATGAAGCCATGTCTGTAGAGTTCTAGTAATCGATGTGAAGCGCGCCACATCTATAATTAGGAGGCTGCAACATTTAGGAACTATCTCACTTATTTCATACTAGTTTCATGCGATTGATCTCATCTCTATAAAAGTATTTTTTAAAATTTGTTCTTCTGCATGTCTTTCAGAACATGCCTCCACTAAGAGTTGTCTGAGGTCGTCCTAGTAGTAGGAATGTTGAGGATCAAGGGGTACCCAATGCACCAGAAGTGCAACCTAAAGGAGAGGTCATTAATGCTGAGTTATGAGATTCTCTCCAGATGTTGAGTCAAGTGGTGGACAATTAAGCTGGGCAATAGAGAGAGGTTCAATAGGATGTGGCTGATACATCCAGGATCCAACAGTTCTTAAGGATGAATCCTCTCGAGTTCACTGGTTCAAGTGTCAATGAGGATCTGGAGAACTTTGTGGAAGAGCTACAGAAGGTTCTTGAGATTATGCATGTTGCTGATGACAAGCAATTGGAATTAGCTGCATCCCCATTGAAGGTTATCACTAGAATCTGGTTTGACCAATGGAAGAAGAATAGAGCTGAAGGTGCACCAATTGTGAGTTGGGCGGTGTTTGAGGAGGCCTTCATCGAGTGTTTCTTTCCCCATAAGCTAAGAGAGGCAAAGGTAAGATAATTCCTTACTCTTAAGTAGAAATCTATGAGTGTGCATGAGTACATCCTCAAATTCATTAAACTTTCCCTCTATGCTCCGGAGATGGTTGCTGACATGAGAAGCAAGATGAGTCTGTTCGTTGCTGGGTTGTCTCGTCTTTTAAGTAAGGAGGACAAGGCATCTATGTTGATAGTTGACATGGACATAACAAGGTTGATGATCCATGTGCAACAGATTAAGGAAGATAAGCCGAGGGATAGAGAAGAATTTTAGAACAAGAAAGCTAAGACAACAGGGAATGAGTCCGTGCAGCAGAAGAGTAATGCGAACCGGTTTTCTTTTTCAGCACAAGCAACATGGACCAACTCAATCATCTTCTAGTGCACTTGTACCAAGGAATAGAGCTGAGTTTAAGAATTAGAATTCACAGAATTTCAGAGTTAGACCTGCACAGTCTCATAGTACTATGGCACAAGGAGGAAATGGGACTCCTGCATGTGCTAAGTGTGGTAGGACCCACTCAAAAGTGTGTCGTGACGGCTCCACTGGTTGTTTCAAGTGTGGTCAAAATGGTCACTTCATGAGAGAGTGCCCAAATAACAGGCAATGTAGTGGTAATGGGGGCAATAGAGCCCAATCTTCTTCAGTTGCTCCACCAGACAGAGCTACACCTAGATGGGCTACTTTAGGAACAGGCGGAGGAGCAAACCGTCTATATGCTATCACCAATCTCCAAGAGCAAGAAGATTCACCAGATGTTATCACTAGTATGATCAAAGTCTTTAATTTTGATGTGTATGCTTTGCTAGATCCAGGAGGGAGTCTATCTTCTGTGACTCTTTATATTGCCATGAATTTTGATATTCTTCCTAAGCAACTTCTTGAGCCCTTCAGTGTTTCTACACCTGTTGGTGAGTGTATTATAGCTGAGAGAGTTTATCGTGGTTGTACCATTTTTGTCAATCACAAAGACACAATGGTTGACTTAGTTAAGTTAGACATGGTAGACTTTGATGTTATTTTAGGTATGGACTTGCTTCATGCCTGTTATGCCTCAGTTGATTGTAGAACTCGAGTAGTTAAGTTATAGTTTGCTAATTAGCCAGTTTTGGAGTGGAAGAGCAGTTAAACAGTGCCTAAGGGTCATTTCATTTCGTATATTAAGGTGGGAAAGTTAGTTTCGAAGGGGTGAATCTATCACTTAGTCCAAGTTAATGACACTAGTGTTGAGACACCACCTATTTAGTCAGTTCCAATAGTGAGTGAGTTTACAGAGGTCTTTACAAATGATCTTCTCAGAGTGCCTCCTGAGAGAGAAATAGACTTCGATATAGATATTCTTCCTGATACTCGTCCTATAACTATTGTGCCATATAGAATGGCCCCAACAGAGTTGAAGGAGTTAAAAGAGCAGTTGAAAGATCCCCTGGAAAAAGGCTTCATTCGACCTAGTGTCTCACATTGGGGTGCTCCGATCTTATTTGTGAGGAAGAAAGATGGTTTGCTTAGAATGTGCATATATTACCGTCAATTGAACAAGGTTACTGTCAAGAATAAGTATCATCTTCCCAGAATTAATGATCTTTTCGATCAACTTCAGGGTGCCACTTATTTTTCTAAGATAAACCTCAGATCAGGCTACCATCAGTTGAGAGTAAGAGAAAGTGACATCCCTAAGGCAACTTTCAAGATCCTCTATCGTCATTATGAGTTTCTGGTTATGTCATTTGATTTAACTAATGCTCCTGCAACATTCATGGACCTTATAAACAGAGTATTCAAGACTTATCTAGATATGTTTGTTATCGTATTCATTGATGACATTCTAATCTATTCGAGGAATGAGGAAGATCATGCTAGTCATCTTAGAGTAGTTCTTCAAACTCTCAAGGATAGAAATTTGTATGCTAAATTTTTCAAGTGTCAATTTTGGCTTGAGTTTGTGGCATTCTTAGGCCACATTGTTTCTGATGAAGGGATTCGAGTTCATACTCAAAAATTGAGGCAGTGCAGAACTGGCCTAGACCAACATCTCCAACTGATATTAAGAGTTTCTTGGGATTAGCTGATATTATAAAAGGTTTGTCAAGGGTTTTTCATCTACTTCATCCCTATTGACTAAGTTGGCCCAAAAAACAGTTAAGCTTCAATGGTCTGAAGCTTGTGAGAAAAGCTTTCAGGAATAGAAAACTAGGTTGACTACTGCACCAGTGTTGACCTTACCAGAAGGTATGCAAGGTTTTATGGCATATTGTGATGCATCCAGAGTTGGACTGGGTTGTGTATTGATGCAGAATGGCAAGATTATAGCTTATGCCTCCAGACAACTTAAGATTCACGAGAGGAATTACTAAACCCATAATTTATAGTTGGCTGTTAAAGTTTTTTCTTTGAAAATATGGCGCCGCTATCTTTATGATGTTCATGTAGATGTGTTCACCGATCACAAGAGTCTCCAGTATGTAATCAGTCAGAAAGAGCTTAATCTCAGACAGAGAAGGTGGTTGGAGTTACTCAAGGATTATGACATGAGTATTTTTTATCCCCTAGGTAAGGCTAATGTTGTTGCTGATGCTTTGAGCAGATTGTCTATAGGTAGTACCGCCCATATTGAGGAAGGAGAGAAAGAGTTAGCAAAAGATGTGCATAAACTTGCATGATTGGGAGTCCAGATAATAGATCCCAATGAAGAAGGAGTAGTTGGATGAATCATCACTCGTGTATGAAGTGAAAGAGAAACAAAACCAAGATCCTATTTTGCTTGAATTAAAGGCAAGTGTTCATAAGAAAAAAGTGATGGCTTTTGAACAAGGCGTAGATGGTGTATTGAGGTATCAATGTAGATTGTGTGTGCCAAGGGTGGATGAACTTCAAGAGAGGATCATAGAGGAAGCTCATAGCTCCAGATATTCTATCCCTTCGGGTTCAACAAAGATGTATCATGACTTGAGAGAAGTCTATTGGTGGAGTAGCATGAAAAAGGGTATTGCAAAATTCATTGCTAAGTGCTTGAATTGCCAACAAGTCAAAGTAGAGCACCAGAGGCTCGGTGGTATGGCTTAGATCATAGATCTTCCGGAATGGAATTGGGAGATGATCAATATGGACTTCATTACAGGCTTACCGCGGTCTCGCAGGTAGCATGATTTGATTTGGGTGATTGTAGATTGGATGACTAAATCAACCCATTTCTTACTGGTAAAGACTACTTTTACAACAGAGGATTATTCCAAGTTATACATCCAAGAGATAGTCAGACTTCATGGAATTTCGGTGTCCATTATTTGAGATAGAGGTGCGTAATTCACTGCACACTTTTGGAAGTCTTTCCAGAAAGGTTTGGGGTCCAAGGTAAATTTGAGTACTGATTTTCATCCTCAAACTAATTGTCAAACAGAGCGTACGATTCAGACTTTAGAGGATATGTTGAGGGTTTGTGTGATCGATTTCAAGGGTAGTTGGGATGATCACTTACCGTTAATAGAGTTTGCTTACAACAATAGTTACCACTCTAGCATCCAAATGGTTCCTTATGAGGCTCTTTATGGGAGAAGATGTAGATCCCCTATTGGATAATTTGAGGTTGGTGAAGCTGGATTGATAGGACCAGACTTAGTTCATCAAGCTATGGAAAAGGTGAAGACTATTCAAGAGAGGTTGAAAATAGTGCAGAGTCGTCAAAACTCCTATACTGAAGTTAGGAGAAGAGACTTAGAGTTTGAAGTAGATGATTAGGTTTATTTTAAGGTCTCACCCATGAAGGGTGTTATGATATTTGGTAAGAAGGGGAAGCTTAGTCCCCAGTATATTGGTCCTTACAGGATATCCAAGAGGATTGGCAATGTAGGTTATAAGTTGGAGCTACCATCAGAGTTAGTAGTGGTTCATCAAGTATTTCACATTTCCATGTTGAAGAAGTGTATGGGCTATCCTTACTTATCATACTTACTGAAGATATTGGTATTAATGATATCTTATCTTATGAGGAGATTCCCGTTCAGATTCTAGATCGTCAGGTTTGCAAGTTGAGAACTAAGGAAGTAGCATCAGTCAAGATCTTATAGAGGAATTAGTTTTGTTGAGGAAGCTACTTGGGAGGCTGAGGAGGATATGAAGAAGAGATATCCACATCTCTTTGAGTCCGGAGAAATTCCAAATTAAGGTACTAATCCTTTTCTTGGCATTTATTTTAGTTGAAATGTTGTGTTACTTTGCATATTGAGTGTTTGAGCTAGGTGTAAGATGTTACCACCCTTAGTCTAGTTAGACTAATCTCATTCGAGGAAGAATGTTCCCAAGGGGGAAATATTGTAACACCTCGGTATTTGAAAGAGCTAAAAATAGAAAGAACCAATTTGGAAATAGCAAAATCTGAAAATTTCAAGTTATACTTAAGTTGGGAGTTTTGGATTAACGTCAAACAACCATAACTTCTGGTACATGAAGAGTTAGGTGGCCCAAAAGACATCAAATGAAAGGTCTTGGAATCCTCTTTCCAATGCCATCAAGTTTGCTAATTTTTGAGCTCTTATGAGGGAGATATCCCCATTTGAAGTTGTGTTATCCAGTTACAGAAAGTTACCCGAAAATATGAGGGGTATTTTAGTCCTTTCCTTATCCAATCAGATTTAAGTGAATTTTGGTAATACTTAGGGGTCTAAACTTATTTGGTTCAGTTTTACAATTCCTAATTTACGCTAGGGATTTGAGAGGAGTTCAAGAAGAGGAGAAAATGGAGAAAAGTCAAGGCGTTCATCAAGTTTTCTTGTGATTCGAAGGTTGTTTCACCAAGTGCTTAATCCCTAAGAGGTATGTGAGTTCTCATAGTATTGGGTTCGTTCACCCACATGCCAATCATGTTATTTTCAGCGTAATTTCATTCTTGAAGTTGAAGAGTTTGAGTTCTTGATTAGTTTCTTGAAGTATTGTTTCCATCCTTAAATTAGGATGGGTTTGATGTTGAGGTAATCATTTGGAGTTTGAGAGTTGTTTTGAGTAGATTCTTGTGTACTTTTTTTTGGGTATTCTAATCTAAGTTATTGGGGAAGAAACCATTCAATTCTAGGCGAATTGGGGTTAGAAAACAAGTAAGAAAATTCATTGGGAAATTTTGGGATGGGGCTGGCGTGCCATGCCTACAGTGCACCAGAATGTGACGTCTGTAGTTTGGCTCCTGGGGAACCATGCCACTCAGTGTGCCCCAACTTCCCTCCTGTAGTTTAGGGTCTGGTGCCCTGCGCCACTCAGTGCGCTAGGGTCGCCAGGTCCTCTACCCTTTCCACCTTCTTTCCGTATGAGTTCTCTCGAATCATACCGATGTTTTCTAAATGATTTATACACTCTAAGGTACGTCTAAAAATTGAGAGATTATCCATAACATGAGATCATAACCTTGAATTCATAATTCAAATTCAAGACAGAGCTAAGAGTCAAGTTTTGAGAGTTCTTCGAGTCATTTTAAGAAGTCTTTTACAAATTGTTTTAAAACATATTTTAAATGACTTGAGCACAAAGTTGAGGATGAGTAGAGCTGGGTTCATTTCTTTAAATGATATATGGGAACTAAGTATTCCCAAGAGCAAATGGTTTTACATTTAAGATGAGAGGAAAAACCGATTTTTAAAGAGTTCATGAACAGTTTTCAATATTGTCTCTTTTTAGTGAATCCTTTTGAGTAATAATCTCAAAGTTGAGGAAGAGGAAATGTTTTCTTTAAAACATAATGAGTTAAGTTATATTTTGGGAGTAGTATTGAGCACCGATATGAGGGAGAATGGTTCATACTTTTTAGATGATTCCTTTATTGCTTTTAAGCATAGACTAGTGGATCCACTTAATTAGTAGGTTCTATACCTTGGCAAAGTAAAGGATAGTTTTGGCACCGTGGGCTAGACATTGTACCATCATATAGCTCATAGTGATGGTTGTCGGTTAAAGAATCTCCCAACAGTTAATATTTTGTATTTTTGCATACAAACAAAGTTTATATTTTATTTTCTAATACATTGAGTTGCTATCTACTCCTTTAAAGCTTTTCTTTAGACTGCATTATTTCTATTGCTTTATAATTAAATGAGGTTGAGTTGAGTTGAGAAGAGGTAAGTGTTTCTTCAGTTCCAGTTTAAGCCTATGTCTTGTTTAGATTTCCCCTCCCATTCTTGTACATTCCATGTATTGACGCCATTTGGCCTGCATCTTTTATGATGCAGATACAGGTAAACAGGATCAACATCCAATGCTTTGTTGATCAAGTTGAGATTCAGAGTTGTTGGTGAGCCTCCTTGCTTTCAGAGGATCTCTTGTTTACTTTCAGTCATTTCATTTTGTTAGTAAGATGTCGTGGGTCTTGTCCCAACATCCATATATGTTAGTACATGCTTCATAGATAAATAGACATAGTTCATGAGTCTTGTCCATTTCATTTATTGATGTCTGAGACTTGAATTGCCACTTTGGCTAGTGAATATTTCTTTAAATGTCTGAGTTAGATATTTAGAGTTAAACCTTTACTTGTAAAGTTCTCTTATTATTGAGTAAGTCTTCCTCTAAAAGTTAAGCCAGGACAAGGGTTCTCTTTGGGCCAGCAATGCTTCTCAAGTGCCAGCCATGTCTAGGGTGTAGGCTCAGGGCGTGACAGATATGGTGGACTTTGATGTTATTATAGGTATGGATTGACTTCATGCTTGTTATGCCTTAGTTTATTATAGAACTTGAGTAGTTGAGTTCCAGAAAGTTAGTTTCCAAGGGGTGCATCTATCATTTAGTCCAATTAATGACTTTAGTGTTGAGACACCACCTATTCAGTCAGTTCCAGCTATTAGTGTGTTTCTAGAGGTCTTTCCAGATGATCTTCCCAGAGTCCCTCCTAGTCCCTCCTGAGAGAGAAATAGACTTCGGTATAGATATTTTTCCTGATACTTGGCCTATTTCTATTCTGCCATATAGAATGGCTACCGCTAATTAGAAAGAGTTAAGAGCAGTTGAAAGACCTTCTTCATAAAGGTTTTATTCGACCTAGTGTCTCACCTTTGGGCTTTTCGGTCTTATTTGTGAGGAATAAAGATGGTTCTCTTAGAATGTGTATAGATTACCGTTAGTTGAAAAAGGTCACTGTCAAGAATAAATATCCTTTTTTGAGAATTATTGATCTTTTCGATTAACTTAAGGGTGCCACTTGATTTTCTAAGATAGACCTTAGATCTGGCAATCATCAGTTGAGAGTAAGAGAGAGTGATATTCCAAAGACAACTTTCAGGACCCGCTATGGTCATTATAAGTTTCTAGTTATGTCTTTTGGCCTAACTAATGCTCCTATAGCGTTCATGGATCTTATGAACATAGTGTTTAAGACTTATCTTGATATGTTTGTTATCATATTCATTGATGAAATTTTAATTTATTCTAGGAATAAGGAAGATCTTGCTAGCCATCTCAGAGTAGTTTTTCAAACTCTCAGAGATAGAGAGCTGTGTGCCAAATTTTCCAAATGTGAGTTTTGGCTTGAGTCAGTGGTGTTATTAGGCCACATTGTTTCTTGTGATGGGATTCAGGTTGACACTCAGAAGATTGAGGCAATGCAGAACTAGCCTAGACCCATATCTCCAACTGATATTAGAAGTTTCTTGGGTTTTCATCTATTTCATCCCCATTGACAAAATTTACTTAGAAGATAGCAAAATTTCAATGGTCCAAAGCTTGTGAGAAAAGCTTTCAGGAATTGAAAACTAGGTTGACTATTACCCCAATATTGACCTTATGGAAGGGTACACAAGGCTTTATTGTGTATTGTGATGCATCCAGAGTTGGACTGGTTGTGTATTGATGCAGAATGGCAAAGTTATAGCTTATGCCTCCAGACAACTTAAGATTCATGAGAAGAATTACCAAACCCATGATCTAGAGTTGGGTGTTGTAGTATTCGCTTAGAAAATATGGCGTCACTATTTTAATGGTGTTCATGTAGATGTGCTCACCGATCACAAGAGTCTTCAGTATGTATTTAGTCAGAAAGAGACTAATCTTAGACAAAGGAGGTGGTTGGAGTTACTCAAGGATTATTACATAAGTATTCCCTATCACTCAGGAAAGGCTAATGTTGTTCCTGATGCTTTGAGTAGGTTGTCTATGGGTAGTACTTCCCATGTTGAGGAAGGCAAGAAAGAGTTAGCCAAAGATGTGCACAGACTTACACGATTGGGAGTTCGGTTAATGGATTCCAGTGAAAGAGGAGTGATGGTGATGAATGGGGCTTAATCATCGCTAGTGTCCAAAGTGAAAGAGAAACAAGACCAAGACCCTGTTTTGCTTGAATTGAAGGCAAATGTTCATTAGCATAAAGTGATGGGTTTTGAACAAGGGAGAGATGGTGTATTCAGGTATCAAGGTAGATTGTGTGTACCAAAGGTGGATGAACTTTAAGAGAGGATCATGGAGGAAGCTCATAGCTTTAGATACTCTATCAATCCTGGTTCCACAAAGATGTATAGTGACTTGAGAGAAGTCTATGGGTCGAGTAGTATGAAGAGGTGTATTGCAGAGTTTGTTGCTAAGTGCCCGATTTGTGAACAAGTCTAGGTAGAGCACCATAGGCCCGGTGGTACGGCTCAGAACATAGATCTTCTGGAATGGAAGTGGGAGATGATCAATATGGATTTCATTACTGGTTTACCGCGGTCTCATATGCAATATGATTCGATTTGGGTGATTGTAGATCGAATGACTAAATCAGCCCATTTCTTACTGGTAAAGACTACCTTTTCAGAAGAAGATTATGCCAGATTATATATTCAAGAGGTAGTCAGACTTCATAGAGTTCTTGTAACACCCTGTATCCAAAAAAGGGAAATAAGACCAATTCTCAGAAGTTGCAGGTGCAACCCACGCCTGCCACCTATGGCCCGTAGAAAGGACCACGGGTCATAGGTGTGGTCCATGGTTGGCTTGCCTAACAGTGGTCTGAGGGCTCAGGACCACATATTGACCTACGGACCGTAGGTTAGACCACAGTTTGTGGTTCGAGACCCAAAATCCTAGTCCTAAATGACTAAGGATGGTCCACCAGGACGGTTCGTAGGTAAACCACGGTCCGTTGAACAGCGTCCGTCAGAGGTGGGCTGGCAGTTAATTTTAGGGGCAGTTGGATTTTTTCCTAATTAATTAGTTCTTATACTACGTCATTTTACCCTTCACTAAGACCCCTATATATGCATTTTCAACCCCAAATTAGCCCATTTACTTTATTCTTCCAAATTCACAAAAGAAGAAATATTTTTCTCTCTAGAAACTTGAAGAAGATTCAACCTAGGGTTTCAAGTCAAGGTCTCAACTCCTCCATTGAAGGCTAGCTTTTGGATTCAAGGTAAGATAGTTTTCATCCATGGAGTTCCCAAATTCCTCTATTTCTAAAGGTAGAATTCCCCAATTAAGTTAGGGTTTTCTTCAATCACCATGGGTTCTTTTGATTATTGATTTATATAATTGAATTATGATCTCTTATGCATGAATTGATGATACATGATGATTTTATGATGATTTCCCCATGAACCCATGTAATCCCTTATGTTTTCAAGTTATGAATCATATGATGTGGGATTTGAGCTTACAGGAAGAGTTTGATAAAATTAAGCATGTATTGCAAGATTTACATGTATTTATGATGAAATTTATACCAAACCCATGTTTTTTAAGTGTTGATGATTGAAAGTGGGTTTTGAACCTCAAGAGGTAAATTATGAACTTATGCACTTTCTTATGAAATCTATGCAAATGTTTTAAGGTTGCTTTGAGAGTAAAGTACCAATGATGATGTTGTTGTTGTGTTGTTGAAAGGACATTCTCATAAACACATATAAGCATGATGTGGAATGTTTTCTCATACATAAAGGACTCTTAGGTTGAAAGGCTTTCTTACCTAAATGAATCAAAGAGTAAGAGCTATCTTAATGAAACTAGCTTGGATTGGTTATCCTAGGATACCCTTCCATGAGTAATAAGGTCAATTAAGAAATGACTATTCCATGGTATTTATGCTTAGCACCGAGAGGATTTTGAGATGGAATCTCTCCTATTAGTAGATGTTGTGTTTCTAGGAGCAATCTCCTTATCCCTTACCTATGTGCCCCGATATGATGATTGTCTTAGATAGACATTAGCTAGTGGATCCACTTAAGCTAGAAGTTCATGGTTCTACCTTGGCAATTAGGACAACCCTTTTCGGTGTGGGAGATACTGGGGGATCATGTTATAGCTCACATGGTCTCTATGTCAATTAAGGCTAATTCCCCATATTAATAATGAACTAAGGTTACTTCAAGAAGTATCTCACATGTGATCAAAGGTTTTAAAGATGAGGTTAGCTTGCATTGACCATGATTTATGACTTATATTTTACAAATCTTTTATATCATGTTTAGCTTGGTCAATTTTATTTCATGAAATGAAATGTCCCTTATAGTAAGTTTAAATGTTTTATGCAAGGACTAGAATGAGTAAGCTCATTTCAAGGACTAGAATGAGTAAGTTCATTTCGGGTGTCTCCAAAATGGTAGTTAAAAAGTGTCGAACCGCCATGCTTATTCATGACATGGATATCCCTATTCTCATGGTGCATGCACAATAAATTGAGGATGAAAAACTTAAGGAAAAGTCTAGAGAGGTAAAGAGGGCTAAGATTGGTGATGGAAATTTCTTTCATGAAAGGTTCGATGGACAAGGTCGTCCTAGATTTTGACAAAGATTTTCCGGTCAAGATTCCTCTAATGCTCCTCCAAAGTTCAACAAAGATAGGGTGTTCTCCAGTTTTATTCGTTAGTCAAGTTTCAGTTTCCAAATGAGCCTGTCCTAGAGTGGAAGGGGGGAAATTTTATGCCTAAGGGTCAGTTTGTCTCTTGTCTTAAAGTTAGAAAGATGATTTCCAAGGGTTGCATTTACCATCTAGTTAGAGTGAGGGATGTAGATTATGAAACCCCTTTTCTTGAGTCGGTCCCCGTTGTAAATGAGTTTCCGAAAGTGTTTCCAGATGACTTACCCTGTGTTCCTCCCGAGCGGGAAATAGACTTTCTTATTGATATTCTCCCAGATACACAACCTATTTCTATTCCTCCTTATTGTATGGCTCCGACAGAACTGAAGGAGTTGAAAAAACAAGTGAAAGATCTATTGGATAAGGGTTTCATCCAACCGAGTATCACTCCATGGGGTGCTCTAGTTTTGTTCGTTAGAAAGAAGGATGGCTCTCTTCATATGTGTATTGACTATAGTCAGTTGAACAAGGTGACTATTAAGAATAAGTATCTTTTTCCAAGTATAGATGATTTATTTTACCAACTTCAAGGGGCAAGTTATTTCTCTAAGATTGATCTTTGATCGGGTTATCACTAATTAAGGGTGAGGGGAGATGACATTCCGAAGATAGATTTTCAAACTCGGTACGGTCATTATGAGTTTTTGGTAATGTCGTTTGGGTTGATTAATGCTTTGTGGTGTTTATGGATTTGATGAATAGAGTGTTTAGGCAATACCTTGACATGTTTGTGATTGTGTTTATTGATGATATTTTGATCTACTCAAGGTGTGAGGATGATCATGTTGATCATTTGAGGATCGTGTTGCAAGTTCATAAGGACCAACAACTTTTTGCAAAGTTTAGCAATTGTGAATTTTGGTTAAGGTCCGTAGCTTTCCTTGGTCATATTGTCTGAAGTAAGGGTATTGAGATAGATCCTAAGAAGACAGATGCGGTCAAGAGTTGGCCTAGACCTCTATCTCCTTCGGACATTAAAAGTTTCTTGGGTTTGGCCGGTTACTATAGAAGGTTTGTTGAGGGATTTTCTTTAATTGCCTCTCCTTTGACGACTTTGACTCAAAAGAAGGCTAAGTTCATATGGTCCGAATTATGTGGAAATAGTTTTCAAGAGTTGAAAGATAGACTTACTTCCGCTCTAGTGTTAACCTTACCGGAAGGGACGGATGGTTTTGTGGTTTATTGTGATTCCTCGAGAATTGGGCTAGGGTGTGTGCTTATGCAAAATAGGAAAGTTATTGTCTATACCTCAAGGCAACTTACAATTCATGAAAAGAATTATCCTACTCATACCCTTGAATTAGCGGCGGTCGTTTTTGCCTTAAAGATTTGGAAGCACTATTTGTATGGAGTTCATGTAGATGTATTTACCGACCACAACAGTTTGCAATATGTGTTTAATCAAAAGGATTTGAATTTTTGCCAAAGAAGGTGGCTTGAGTTATTGAAAGATTATGACATTTTATCACCCCGGTAAAGCTAACGTGGTAGCTGATGCTCTTAGTCGATTATCTATGGGCAGTGTTGCTCATATTGAAGAAGAAAAGAAAGAGTTGGTTCGAGATGTTCATAGATTAGTTCGATTAGGTGTTCAATTAGTGGACTCCACCAAAGGTGGTGTTATGGTTCACAATGGTTCTGAATCGTCTTTTGTGGAAAATGTGAAAGCCAAGCAAGGTCTTGATCCAATTTTGGTAGAACTGAAAGAATTGGTGCTTAAGAAATCCATTGAGGCTTTCTCCCAAGGGGGAGATGGTGTACTTAGATACCAAGGTCGGTTGTGTTTACCAAATGTTGATGACTTAAGGGAACAGATCTTGGCAAAAGCCAATAGTTCGCGGTATTCCATTCACTCGGGAGACACCAAGATGTACCGTGATGTATGGGAGGTCTATTGGTGGAATGGGATGAATACGAATATTGCGGGATTTGTGGCTAAGTGTCCAAATTGCCAACAAGTAAAGGTTGAGCATCATAAATCGGGAGGTTTATCCCAAGACATTAGCATTCCTACTTGGAAGTGGGAAGACTTGAATATGGACTTTATTGTTGGTTTGCCTTGAACCCATTACAACATGATTCAATTTGGGTGATAGTAGATCGGATGACGAAATCGACTCATTTCCTTCCCATCAAGGTTTCTTATTCGGTGGAGGACTATGCCAAGTTATACTTGAGAGAAATGGTAAGGTTGCATGGAGTGCCTTTGTCTATTATTTATGATCGTGGTACCCAATTCACTTCTCAGTTTTGGAAGTCATTCAAAAAAGGTATTGGCACTAAGGTTAAGCTTAGCACGACCTTTCATCCCCAAATCGATGGGCAAGCGAAACGTACTATCCAAAATTTGGAAGATATGTTAAGGGCTTGTGTGATTGATTTTAAATGTAATTGGGATGACCATTTGCCATTGATTGAGTTTGCTTATAATAATAGTTATCACTCGAGTATTGATATGGCTCTATATGAGGCACTAGATGGAAGGTGGTGTAGATTTCATATAGGTTGGTTCGAGGTGGGCGAAGTTGCCCTAATAGATCCCGAATTGGTACATGAGGCCATAGAGAAAGTTCAACTTATTAGAGAAAGGCTAAAAATGGCTCAAAGTCGGCAAGAGTCATATGCATATGTGAGAAGAAGTGATCTCGAGTTCGACATTCATGATTGGGTTTACTTGAAAATCTCACCCATGAAGGGTGTAATGAGGTTTGGTAAGAAAGGGAAGCTTAGTCCCCGATATGTAGGCCCATATCAAATTTTGAGGCATGTTGGTAAGGTTGCTTATGAGGTAGATTTGCCAAATGAGTTGACATCGGTGCATCAGGTTTTCCATGTCTCTATGTTAAAGAAATGTGTTGGTGATCCGACATCTACAATTTCCTTAGAAGGATTGGGAGTTGATGAAAGTCTTTCTTATAAGGAAGTTTCGGTTGAGATTTTGGACCGGCAAGTCAAGAAGTTGAGAAACAAGGATGTTGCTTCCGTGAAATTATTGTGGAGGAATCAGTTAGTTGAGGGTGATACTTAGGAGACCGAGGTCGATATGATATCCTGATATCCTTATCTCTTTCCTTCTACTCCTACTCTAGCTTGAGATAATGAGTTCCTCTTGGTTTGACCTTTGTTTTGGAGTCATGTGTTTTATGTGTTTCCATGATTTCATTATGTTATGCATGTTCATGAAAAACTTGTGTTTTGAAAGAAAATGAGTTTACATGCTTGATTTTACTCTTGTTGTTGTGCATTGAGTATGAATTTCCTACAGACTTCATGAGATGTATTGATGAACATGCTTTAGCTATGCTTTTTGAGAGTGAATTGCATATAGGCTCCATGAGATTGTGTTAAGCATGCTTTTAGCTTGGAGAAGGTAGTTCCTCCTTGAACATGAGAAATTTTGAAATTTCATGCATATTGGGTTGCTAGATGTAGTTCCAACTTCCCTATGATGCATTGAGTATGTTTAGATTGGAGTTGATGTTTCCTCCTTTTATATGTGCACTGCATACATGATGGGTTGTTACAATTAGTTTCACCCTTCTTATGATGTTTCGAGAATATCCTAGCTTAGAGTCGATAGTTCCTCCTTGGTTACAAGCATTGCATTCTTAGGTTGGGTTGTTAGTTCCTCTCCTTCTCTTTTCAAACCAATTTGAATCTCATTCGACGATGAATGGTCCCAAGGGGGGAATATTGTAACACCCTGTATCCGAAAAAGGGAAATAAAAGCAATTCCCAGAAGTTACAAGTGCAACCCACGCCCCGTACAAAGGACCACAGACTATAGGTGTGGTCCATGGTTGGCCTGCCTAACAATGGTATGAGGGCTTAGGACCATGGCCTGACCTATGGACCGTAGGCCAGACGACGGTTTGTGGTTAGGGTCCATGGTTTGAGACCCAAAATCCTAGTCCCAAATTACCAACGACGGTCCACCAGGATGGACCGTAGGTCAGACCACGGTCCGTCGACTGGGGCCCATCGGAGGTGGGCTGGCAGTTGGGTCTTTTCCTAATTTATTAGTTCCTATACTACGTCATTTTACCCGTCACTAAGACCCTTATATAAATATTTTCAACACCCAAATTAGCCCATTTAATTTATTCCTCCAAATATTTCTCTCTCTAGAAACTTGAAAAAGAAAAAGATTCAACCTAGGGTTTCAAGTCAAGGTATCAATTCCTCCATTAAAGGCTAGCTTTTGGATCCAAGGTATGATAGTTTTCATCCATGGAGTTCCCAAATTCCTCTATATCTAAAGGTAGAATTCCCAATTAAGTTAGGGTTTTCTTCAATCACCATGGGTTCTTTTGATTATTGATTTATATGATTGAATTATGATCTCTTATTCATGAATTGATGATACATGATGATTTTATAATGATTTCCCCATGAACCCATGTAATCCCCTATGTTTTCAAGTTATGAATCATATGATGTGGGATTTGAGATTAAAGGAAGAGTTTTATGAAATTAAGCATGTATTGCAAGTTTTACATGTATTTATGATAAATTCGATGTATAACCCATGCTTTCCAAGTATTGATGATTGAAAGTGGATTTTGAACCTCAATAGGTAAATTATGGACTTGTGCATTTTCTTATGAAATCTATGCAAATGTTTTAAGGATGCTTTGAGAGTAAAGTAGCAATGATGTTGTTGAAAGGACATTCTCATAAACACATATAAGCATGTTGTTAAAGGTTTTGTCACATAGAAATGATTCTTAGGTTGAAAGGCTTTCTTGCCTAAATGAATTAAAGAGTAAGAGCTATCCTAATGAAACTAGCTTGGATTGGTTATCCTAGGATACCTCTCCATGAGTAAAAAGGTCAAGTAAGAAATGACTATTCCATGGATTTATGCTTAGTACCGAGAGGATATTGAGATGGGAGATCTCCCGTTAGTAGAGGTCGGGCTTCTAGAAGCAACTCCTTATCCCTTACCTATGTGCCCCCATAGGATAATTGTCTTAGATATACTTTAGCTAGTGGATCTACTTAAGCTAGAAGTTCATGGTTCTACCTTGGCAAGTAGGACAACCCTTTTTGGTGTGGGAGACACCGGGGGATCATGTTATAGCTCACATGGTCTCCATGTCAGTTAAGGCTAATTCCCCACATTAATAATGAACTAAGGTTACTTCAAGAAGTATCTCAAATGAGTTTAAAAGTTTTAAAGATGAGGGTAGCTAGCATTGACCATGATTTATAACTTATGTTTTATAACTCTTTTATATCATGTTTAGCTTGGTCAATTGCATGTCATGAAATGAATGTCCCTTTTAGCATGTTTAAATGTTTTATGCATGGCTATCATACTTGGTACGTTGTTTTGTACTAACACATACTCTTGCCTACATTTCCCCAAATGTAGGGTCCGACAGACAGGTTTCCGAGTCTCGTGGCTAGTGGTTGATTTGAGATATTTCCAAAGTTTGGTGAGTCTTCATGCTTCGAGGACTGAGTTTATTGTTTTTAGTTTCTTTCATGTATTTCTCTTTTGGACATGATGTATGGTTTAGGCCCAATTTCATTGTATTGTATTAGATGGCTATGATGAGACAAATCTTTTAGGCTTTCGCTTTTTGTTCATAAAATGATTTGGACTTGGACTATTGTTTTAATATTATTGTTTTATTTCTTATGTTATGAGAATTAAGTGTCTTGTATGGAGTCCTTCGGGGTTTTATACGCCATGTTTCATCTAGGGGTACCCCTGGGTCGTGACAGTTCTGGTATCCATTATTTTAGATAGAGGTGCGCAATTTACCGCACAATTTTGGAAGTCCTTCCAAAAAGGTTTAGGTTCGAAGGTAAATTTGACTACTGCTTTCCATCCTAAAACTGATTGTCAAGTAGAGCGTACGATTCAGACTTTAGAGGATATGTTAAGGATATGCGTGATCAATTTCAAGGGTAGTAGGGATGATTCCTTACCTGTCATTGAGTTTGCTTACAACAACAGTTATCACTCTAGCATACAAATGGCTCCCTTTGAGGCTCTTTATGGGAGAAGATGTAGATCTCCTATTTGATGGTTTGAGGTTTGTGAGATTGGGTTGATAGGACCACACTTGGTTCATCAAGCTATGGAGAAGGTCAAGACTATTTAAGAAGGGTTGAAAATAGCACAGAGTCGTAAGAAATCCTATACATATGTCAGGAGAAGAGACTTGGAATTTGAGGTGGATAACTGGGTATACTTGAAGGTTTCACCCATGAAGGGTGTTATGAGCTTTGGTAAGAAGGGAGAACTTAGTCCCCGGTATATTGGTCCTTACAGGATATCCAAGAGAATTGGAAATGTAGCCTATGATTTGGAACTACCATTAGAGTTAGCAACAGTCCATATGGTATTCCATATTTCAATGTTGAAGAAATGTATGGGTGATCCTTCATTCATTATACCTACTAAGAATATTGGTAATAAGGACAACCTATCTTATGAGGAGATTCCCATTGAGATACTTTATCGTCAGGTTCACAAGTTGAGAACCAAGGAGGTTGCATGAGTCAAGGTTTTTTGGAGGAACCATTTTTTTGAGGAAGCTACTTGGGAGGATGATGAGGATATGAAGATAATATACCCACATCTCTTTCCTTCCGAATCAATTCCAGAGCAAGGTTATAACTACTTGTCAATAATTCTTTAAATTGATATGTATAGTTGTATTAATTGCTTGTTGGGTGGTTAAGTTGGATGTTAGATATTTTCCCACCCCTATTTCTGCTTAGGATAATATCATTCGAGGAAAAATATTCCAAAGGGGGAGATATTGTAACATCCCACCTTAGAAAGAGCTAAATTTAGAAAGAACTAAATTGGAAAGAGCTAAATTTAGAAAGAACTAAATTGGAAAGAGCTAAATTGGGAATTTCGCAAGTTAGCCTTAAATTGTGTGTTTTGGGTCAACTTCAAACGATCATAACTTCCAGTACATGATGAGTTAGATGGCCCATAAGATATCAAATGAAAGGTCTGTGAATTCTCTTTCCAACGCCACCAAGTTTGCTAAAATCCGAGTTCGAATGAGAGAGATTTTCCCATTTAAGGTTAGACTGTCCAGTTAAGGAAATTTACCCGAATTAATGAGGAATATTTTGGTCTTTTACTTACCCCCATCAGCTCAACTCATTTTGGTTACCCAATAGGCGTCTAAACTGATTGGAATCAGGTTTTATAATTCAAAATCACGCTTAGGGTTTTGAGAGGAGTTCAAGAGGAGGAAACAAGGAAGAGTTCAAGCGTTCGCGAAGTTTTCTTGTGAATCGAGGATTTGTTTCGCCAATTAAGGTATGTAATTTTTCATAGTGTTGGGTTCGTTCACCCACAAGAAAATCATGAGTTTCACTTTCAAATTCATCCATGAGATTGAGCATATTGAGGTTCTTGATGAAATTCTTGAGGTGTTGTTCTTCATTATTGAATTACAATGTTTGGTTGAGTTCTTGAGACGAGGATCTCGTTAATGAGCTTTGTCCTTGAGGGTTTTTGAGTAGAGTTCATGGAATTAAGTTGAGTAAATAAATCTAAGACATTTTGGAAGAAACCATTCAATTCTAGGTGAATTAGGGCCAAAAATTGAGAAAACAAAATTCGTCGGAAATTTCTGGGCAGGGGTGGTGCGCCTCGCCAGAATTGCACCTTTATAGTTTAGGGGATGGCGCCCCACGCCACTCAGTATGCCAGGGTCGCCTGCCTCATCCTATTTTCGTTGTTCATCCTGTCTGAGTTCTTTTAAAGTGTACCTTCACTCGCTTTTTTATTTTACTATTCTAAATCACATTTAATCATCACAATCTCCTTCATATCATAAATCATAACTCTTGAATTCAGTATTTAAATTCAACATCGAGTCAAGAGTAGAGTTTGAGGGAGTTCTTTTGAGTCATTTGAGAAGTGTTTTGCAACGTTTAAAAAAAAACTTGTTTTAAGTCTTGAGTATGAGGATGAGTAGAGTTGAGTTTTGTTTTTTTCAAAATGAATATATGGGAACACGTATTCCCAAGAGTAAATTTTTTTACACTTAAAATGAGAGGAAACATCGATTTACAAATGAGTTCATGAGGAGTTTTTGAGTATAATCTCTTTTAATAGAACCTTTGGAGTAATAATCTCAAAGTTTGAGGACGAGGAAATGTTTTTCAACATATGAGTTGAGTTATATTATTGGGAGTAGTATTGAGCACTGATGTGGGGATGAGTTCAAACAACTTAAAGTCCTCATAAACCATGTATCCAATGTGGGTAGAAAGGGTCATACTTTTTAGATGATTCCTTATTGATTTTTAAGCATAGCTTAGTGGATCCACTTAATTAAGGATGTCTTATACTCCGGCAAGGTATAGGACAGTTCTGGCAGCGTGGGCGAGACACTGTATCATCACTTAGCTCATAGTGATGGTTGTCGGTTAGAGAATCTCCCAAATAAGAGTTATTATTGTATTTTTAAATACAATGAGTTGTTATCTACTGTTTTAAACTATTTATATAAACTGCATCTTTATTGTTGTTTTTATACTGTATTGAGTTGAGTATCCATGAGTTGAGGTTGAGTTGAGTGGAGATGAGTTGAGTATGTTTCATTCTTTCCAAGTTCAAGTTGTTATGTTATGTTTAATGTTTCCCTTACATGCTCGTACATTCAATATACTAATGTCATTTGGCCTGCATCGTTTCATGATGCAGATACAGGAGACCAAGGTCATCAACAAGCGCTTCGTTAATACCACTTGTAGTTCGAGTTAGCTTTGGTAAGCCTCCTTGCTTCCGGACGATTCCATTTAGTTTTCAACTTTGTTAGGATGTCGTGGGTCTTGTCTCGACTTCCATCTTTATCATTTAGAGGCTTCATAGATAGACAATAGATTTTGAGGAGTCTTTTTTTCATTTTCCATTGTTAAATGTCTTCAAGACTTGAGTTGCATATTTCTGGCCAGTTG
The DNA here is from genome assembly GCA_036250505.1 of Solanum acaule. NCBI lineage: Eukaryota > Viridiplantae > Streptophyta > Magnoliopsida > Solanales > Solanaceae > Solanum > Solanum acaule. Next base: position 1,297 of record JAJOOR010016393.1, on the reverse strand, counting down.
AATATTCTATTATATTATGAGTATTTACTTGAGACCTTCTAGTTAAAGCTTTACATTTGAGTTCTTCTTGTATTGAGTAAGTCTTCTGCTGAGAGTTGAGCCCGGCCAAGGGTTCGCTTGGGGCCAGTAAGGATTCTCGAGTGCCGGCCACGTCCAGGGTGTAGGCTCGGGGCGTGACAGAAAATTTGAGGAAGAAAGTAATTATTTTTTTTGTGATAAAGTAAAATTTTCTATTTAAAGTGTAAGAAAAACTTCCACTTTATAAATAAAAAAGAGATACACTTTATGAAATATAAGAAAAACTTTCACTTTATAAAGTGGAAGAAAAGATTCCATTTTATGTTAAAATTTAGACGTTAATAAACTAATGTCTATCGTTTATAGTTTTTGATATAGTTGAAGAAAAAATTACACTAAGCCTATTTTAGTTACACTCTAAAACTACGACTTATTTGTGTCATTTATCTTTTAATGGCTCAAATAGCTCCCGCACTCTATTAATATACTAATCAAAGTATTAAAAATATTAGATAACGCTAACATCAATTAGAGGACAAGAATAATTATTCTGACATATTCATGTATTTTGATACAATGATTCTATATAGTTCAGTAACATCCTAGATGTTTCAGGTTTTTTGTCGTCCCATATTGAAAATTTATGAAGTTAAATTCGGGAATTTGACTATAAGATCAAGCATAATTCAAGAATATTTGATTTAAATTGAAATTTAACAAAGATATATATTTAGTTTCTTCCAAAAATGCCTTCGCTATTAATGAAAAATTCTTTAGTTACAACAAATTGTGTGTATTTTATTATAGCAATATTTATAATTTTTAATATTTTAATGAAGATATCAAATTTAGTTATGTATAAAAAATTATTATTACATAAATACACTTTATTCAAAATAATTTTCTATTTATTGTGATATATTCAAAAATTATATATATATATATATAGAGAGAGAAAACACATAAAAAAAAACTCCTAAACTTGGCAGCACAACTTACTTTAGTACTTAAACTACACGGGTGTTGAAATACCCCCCTTAGCATCTTTGAATTGAATTAAATACAACCCTGAGAGTAGAATATCACTCTCACCTGCCACATCATAGCCACATAAGCACCACGTCACAGTCATGTAAGTACCACATCATTAATTTTTTAATCTTTTTTTGCTTATTCACCTTTTTCATAAATACTTTTTAAAATCCATTACACTAATCAATTAATTAAAAATGCATTTTAAAATCAAAATTTCCCCACCTTCTTCCACTCATCCTCTTCT
>JAJOOR010016392.1:0-28091 GCA_036250505.1 Solanum acaule | reverse complement strand
ATGTAAAAAAACAATTTAACATATAATCTTTTACAATTAATATCGACCATTTAAAAATAATTTATTTTAAGCTTTAGATAATAAAAAAAATAGTAATAAGAACATGCCTTTAACCGAAACTAAAAGCAAGATTGTGCATAGACAAACAAAAACCAATATACTTGCATATAGAAGTCTTTATGTTTTTTCCTTGTTATCATTAATTGAACACATAGGAGACATGCCACACCATTTTTTTAAATTAAATATACATGAAGATAAATTGGGTCATCCCAACTTTTCTTAACAATTGAATGAGGCTATAAATTGTAATGCATGCATAAGGTTCTGAAAACTTACATTAAAAAACAATGAAGATTAACGTATTGTAAATAGCTCTGTCACAAAACTATTTCCTGAAAATTAAAATTGAAGAAAGTGGAGAAGTTATAAGTTAACCATCTTAAAAACTTTGAGTTTTATCTTTTAATTAATTCATATTTTTTATAAATAAAACAAAAAAAAAAAACTAAAAATCCAGGTACGGAAAGGCCCTACATAAAAATATGACCACTCACATAACTTTTACAATTAATTATAACACCTCGCTATTTGAAAGAACTAAAAATTATAAAGAAACTATTTTTGGAAAGATTTAAATTTGGAAATTTTGGCAAGTTATGCTAAGTATGAGTTTTGGGTCAACTTCAAACAACCATAACTCTCAGTACAAGATGAGTTAGGTGTGCCATAAGATATCAAAAGAAAGGTCTTTGAATTATCTTTCGAACGCCACCGAGTTTGCTAATTTTCGAGCTCGTATGAGGGAGATATGCATGTTTGAAGTCGGACTGTCTGGTTAAGGAAAGTTACCCGGATTTAAGAGGGGTATTTTGGTCTTTTCATTATCCAATTAAGTTATTTCGTTTTTAGTAATTTATATACGGTCTAAACTGATTTGGTTCAGTTTACGCATTCCAAATTAACGCCAGGGCTTTGAGACAAGAGAAAATAGGAGAAAAGAGGAGAAAAGCCAAGGTTTCGTCGTGTTCTTGAGATTTCGCTTGTGGATTTCTCAAGGGTTAATCCCTAAGAGATATGTGAGTTCACATCATTGGGTTCGTTTAACCACGCGTCAATCATGATTTAATTCAGCATATTTATGTTCTTGAAAGTAGAGTAATTGAGTTCTTGATGGATTTTGTTGAAGTTTCTATTGGGATCTTGATTGTTGAGGTTTTGAGGAGTTCTTGAGTTAATTGCATGAGATTTGAGGTTGTTTTTGAGTAGATTCTTGTACACTTTGGTTGCGTATTCGAATCTAAGTGTTTGGGGAAGAATTAGGAATAAGAAAATTCGTGGGTTTTCTGGGCAGGGGGCTGGCGCACCGCGCACGCCACTCAGTGCGCCAACATGAGGAGTCTGTAGGATGGGCTCTGGGGCGCCACGCCACTCAGTGTGCCCCATCCCAGGTTCTGTAATTAGGGCTCTGGTGCCTTGCGCCACTCAGTACACCAGGGTTGCTAGGTCCTCTACCCTTTCCCACTTCTTTTCGTTGAGTTTCCTCGAATTGTACCTATGTTTTTTAGTTATTTTATACACTCTAAGGTACGTTTAAACATCAAGAGATCATCCATAACATGAGATCATAACCCTTGAATCCATAATTCAAATTCAAGGTAGAGTTAAGAGTCAAGTCAAGAGAGTTCTTAGAGTCTTGTCAAAAGTCTTTTACAATTATTTTAAACTTGTTTTAAGACTTAAACATTGAGTTTGAGAAAGAGTAGAGCCAATTTCATTTTCCATAAAATGATGTATGGTGGACTAAGTACTCCCAAAGAAGAAATGTTTTCACATTTAAGATGAGATGAAACCCCGATTTCCAAATGAATTTTCATGAGTAGTTTTGAGTTCAATCTCTTTTAAGAGATAAGTCTTTGAGTAATAACCTCAAACCATAGAGAAAGAGTTATGTTTTTAAACATATGAGTTGAGTATATTTTGGGAGTAGTATTGAGCACCGATATGGGGATGAGTTCATAATAACTCAAGTCTCCATAAATCATGCAGCTAACGTGGATAGAAAGTATCATACTTTTTAGATGATTACTTAATACTTTTTAGCATAGACTAGTGGATCCACTTAGTTGAGGCGTTCTATATCCCGACAAGTTATAGGACAATTTTGGCAGCTTGGGGAGACGTTGTATCATCACATAACTCATAGTGATGGTTGTCGGTTAGAGAATCTCCCAAACAGAGTTTATTTTGGTATTCTTATATAAAACTGAAATATTATTGTATTTTCCAATACTTTGAGATGTTATCTACTGTTTTAAATGCTTCATATAAATTGCATCTTTATTGTTGTTTATTTATGCACTATGTTGAATATCCATGAGTTGAGTAAGGTTGAGGTAAGTGTTTCTTTCATATTTCAGTTCAAGCTTATGTCAGGTTTAGTTTTTCCCTCGCATGCCCATACATTCAATGTACTATTGCCTTTTGGCCTGCATTGTTTATGAGGTAGATACAGGTAACCAGGATCAACATCCAGCACTTCGTTGATCCAATTGAGCATTTCAGAGTCATTTGGTGAGCCTCCTTGCTTTCCGAAGGATCCCTTTTTATTGTTTTGTTATTTTAGTTGTTAGGAGGATCGAGGGTCATGTCCCGACATCCCTCATAGTAGTAGAGGTTTCATAGACAATTAGACATTAGTAGTTCATTAGTCTTATGCATTTAAGTTGTTTTGATTATAAGACTTGAGTTGTCTTAATGGCCAGTTGAATGTTGAGTAAAGTCTTCCGCTAAATAGTAAGTCAGGCCAAGGGTTCGCTTGGGGGCAGTAATGGTTCTCGAATGTCAGTTCTGCCCAGGATATAGGCTCGGAGCGTGACAATAGCAACATAGCATGTACCAGATGTTATTTGATCTGTTTTTATTTTATTTTTTAAAAAAGATTAAAATTATTACTTTAATTTTTCAATTTGCATTTCAGTTAGTTGAAACATAGTAATATGAATTTGATCTCCAATTCAAATAAAAATAAATTTTATATTTTTATATTGGAAAGATTAATTTTTTTTATGTAAATTATGTACTATAATATTTCTAAATTCCCATTTAAATATGACTTGATCTGTTACACAAATTCACCCCAAAAAGTAGTTGAGATATTTTTATTCCTACATAAAATGTATATGGTTAAGATTATTAATGAAAATAATGAGTTGTTGTAGCATGTATTTATTAAGTTGTGACACGCGTATTCGTAGTCCTGTATGCCAACATTCGTGAACGTTCAGACACTATCATCTTATACGTAAACATGACCCTTAACTTAGCTTTAGCAGATAACTATGCCCTCCAACTTTGACACAAGTAGACATTTAAGCTTGTATAAAATTGAACAAGTAGACACATGTGTCCTACATGGCATAATACACATAGGACTCCACGTAGGACACAAAATTGCCATGTAGGGTGCCATGTAGGACGAATGTGTCTATTTGTTCAATTTTATACAAGTTTAAGTGCCTACTTGTGCATAAGTTAAGTTAAATGTCATAGTTGTCAACTGATGCCAAAAAATATCAACAAAACAGTGACAACATAAATGAGTACAAAATACATAATAATTTGAAGCAAGAATAAGGAAAAGAATAATAGAAAAAATATAAATTATGTAATAAAATAAAAATTTTAATTGAAAAAATAAAAAATGTGTTAATTACCAAATAGTTATATATTGTCGAATTCTTGTAGATTTGTAAGCTGTGTATAAGCTTTAAAATTGAAACTAGACATGCTGACTTTTGGATCCTCTATCTTCTCAACATCAGTCTTTTGTATGAACAACAACTTAAACTTGTGGTTTTTGATCTTTAATTTCATAGTATTTGGACAAACCACTAAATTCTCTTAATGACGTACAATTCCATTTCCTTCATTTGTTCTCTTAAACTTGAGAATAAAGATCTGTCAACGCTCGATTCGATTCATCTTAACTTATGAAAAGTAGTACTTTCTCTTTGCCTTACCGTCTCTTCTCTGCGGATCAGCCACATAGTCCGAAGTAAGTTAGTGACGGGAACCTAGCTATCTTTTGGTCAGGTTTTCCGGGGTTGGTTCTTCTACGAGAGAATGCGATCACCTTATAGATTCAATCAAATAACTAATTAGCACTTAAATTGTGTATAGAGCGTTATAAAAAATTGAAATCGTACATATAAAACAGATTATAATCAAATGTAAGTATTATTAAAAACATCTTTTCATCCATTAAAATAACCTCAATAGAAAAAGGAGAATCAAGTCGATCGCGATCCGTATTTCCCCAAAGTCTGATAATACAAAACTTTTAATTTCCAGCACATTGACTTCTTGTTAATTTCTCTAATGAAATAAAAAATAGCCGTCATTATTATTTTTTCTGTTAAAAACAAAAAATGTATGAAATAAAATAAAAACATTGAACTCTAAGAAGTGTAAAGAAAAAAAAAACGAAGTAGTCAATACTATATATAAGTGTTGGAAATTGTTAAAAATTAATAGAAGTTCTATCTTTCATAAACTCTGAAATTGTATTTTTTAAGAGTATACATATAAAAAAGTAATTCACCGCGATTATATCCTATTTATTTTGGATATCCAATTTTTTTCTCATTTAAATAAGTTTAATTAGCAAAGAAAATTGAAAAAACATATTCTCATAACACCTAAAAATAAGACTCAGTTAGTTACAATATAAATTATTTTATAAAAATAGGACTCTGTTAGTTACAATATAATTTTTTTTTATAGAAATCTTCCAAATTGTTTCAAAGGAGTTCTGGTAAGAAGATATTTATTATCTATGTAAATTGTTTTATATGAATTCTTTCGTTTGTAGGAACTCAAATTAGATTGAATAAATAGCTATCATTATGAGTAGGAAAAAATGTTTTAAATGTTAAAAGACGTAATAAAATAAAAATAACCTAAAAATGTATAGAAAAGTAAGTATTAAAATATCACAACTTACTAAAATATGTTTTTAAGTAAGAGCTGTAAAAAAAATTAAAAGTTAGATTCATTTTTCCTATTTGAATTCAAGTCGTAGATAATTCATGGTGACGCCGAGCGGCGGCAAACCCTCACTGGGGTTGATTATCTTCTATCATATTCTAAATTCCCTCCCTTACCATCAACTCTACCCTCAACGTCAAAAGTAAACTCTTTAGTGACTAAAGAGAAATCTTTTGCAGATTCTTTGAATGATAATGAGATTCTAGAGGATAACTCATTAATGAAGGAAATAACTTATGTGGAAGGTATTCCACAAGTAAAATGGACTGAGCAGGAAGTAATTAAGATGGCTCATATTGAAAAACTCCAATTTGCAGTAATTGGGAAGTTCTTGTATGAATGGACAGATCTGGAAGAGTTGAGAAGGATAATTCCTCAACAATGTGATTTGAAAGGTGATTGTCAAATAGAATTGCTACGGAGTAAGCATATTCTAATTAGGCTAAAAAAACAGGAGGACTATGTTGACATGATCTCGAAAGGGGCTTTCTACATAAAATGTAAAGATGGGTACTCATACTTGATGTGTACCCTTATTTACGATTCGAGATTTAAGGTTTCTGAAGAGACAACTATGGCATTGGCATGGATTTCATTTCCTAACCTACTGCCAACATTCTTTGTGAAAGAATGTTTGTTTTCAATTGTTGCGGCAGTGGGTAAACCAATACAATTGGATCAAGCAATAATAAAGAAGACGAGGTCTAGTTGTGCACGTGTAAAGGTGTTGGTGGATCTCAAAGGAAAATTTCCTTCCTAAGTGTAGATGAATAGAGAAAATCCTAAAAGGGGTGAAATGAGGTCAAGTTTAATAACCTATCAATACGATTATGTCCCTAAATATTGTTTGGAGTGAAAAATACATGGACATAACAAAATTAACTGTAAAGCAGGGGTAAATGCAAGGAGAAAGGAAGAGCCAACAAAACAATTTCAGAATAAGTCCAATCTAGAGCAACAACCACTTCTTGAAAAAGGAAATGCCAAAATTCGTTCAAGTGGGAAGGTAGTAGGGGATCCGGGTAATTGGATTGTAGTTAAAGATAGAAGAGGTTGTCCTAGTAAATAATACACATCCACCACTATGGTGGGTAACAAATTTGGTAATCTTGCACAAGAAGAAAAGTACATATCCGAAATCAGTAAAGGAAAAGATAAGCTACAACAAGATACTACATAATTGAAAATAGGAGAATTAGCTAAAGAATGGGTAACTAAATCTTTTGGACCTATGCTACATGGATAAAATTACAAAGCCAAGGAGCAAGTAGGGGACAACATAACACAACAAAATTTGAGCAAAAATGAAGCAAGCCTAAGGGGTGGTCAAGAATCTCAACCCAATTCAACATTGACATCTCCACCTGTAGAATCTAGCAAAATGAGTGTTGAGCATGAGGGGGTGTACAACAATAAGGAAGAGATCAACATTCCATCCAGTCAAGAAGAATAAATCCTTGGAGATGAGCCGGTAAATGAGGATTCTAACAGTCCCGCAACACAAGCGACAAGAAGGATAAATGGATTCACGTTAATGAGCATAAACAAGTTGAAGATAAAGATTCAAATAATGGTTTAGCTATTGTGCCTTTCCCTACTCCTATTCAGGCAGATGACACTAAAATGGATATACCTCAATCTCCTAATGAGGTTCTTCATAATATTCTCACCCACAAAGAATCAGAATTTGAACATCTCCAATTATGTGACACAAATGTTCAAGTAGAGGAAACTGAGGATAAAATATTCAGAGACGCGGACCTGTCACCAAGAAGTATTAAATCAATGAAGTATGCAAGGAAGGGTAAGAAACAGGGTGATGGAGAATCTATTTAACCCATCAGATCTTAGCCTAAGAGGCATGTGGCGCATAAAAACAATGTTGTCAATGAAGGCCCTTATATGGAATATTAGGTCGGTGAGGACTCAAAATGCATTCCAAAGAGTTCAGATGTTACATAATTTTCACAAATTCAATTTTGTTGCTCTGATAGAACCGTTTCAGCATGTGGGAGTTTTGAACTGATATAATAGGAGATTGAAAATTGGCAAAGGGATATGCCAACAGTAGTGGTAAATTTGGTTGTTTGTAAATCATGTATTTGATGTAACAGAAGTGAGAAATTCTGAGCAGCAACTTTCAGCCTTGATTAGAAATTAGAATTCTAACTCAATAATATGTGTTACTATTATTTATGTGAAATGTGACCCTTATTAGAGAATGCAACTATGGGAAGGCATTTCTCAAGTAGCCGATGGTCCGCAATATCCATGGATAATAAGAGGGGACTTCAATGTGGTTCTTAATGGGGAAGAAAAAATTGGTGGTTGACTAGTGACGGGGAATGAGGTTGAAGATTTTCAGAATTGTATTGAATCTAATGATTTATATCAGGTTCAATTAAAAGAAGCTCATTTACTTGGTGGAATGGTAGGGCTGGTTGTGACTGCATTTTTGAGAGATTGGATAGAAGTTTTGTCAATAATATGCTGCAAGACCAATTCAATATCTCAGAAGTGGAACATCTTTCTAGAAATAGGTCAAATCATGCTCCCTTTTTATTGTCATGTGAAAACAGAGATTCTAGATTCATCAAACTTTTTAGGTTCTTGAATTTTTGGACTGAGCATAGGGGTTTCAAGGATGTGATTAAAATTAATTGGGATGATGAATATTCCGCCAACTCTTTTCTAGATTTCAAGAGGAAGATTAAGAAAGTAAAGGCTGCACTTTCTTTATGGAGTAAGAAAACTTTTGGAGACATATTCAAACAACTCATCATAAGAGAGGAAATAACAAGAATCAAGGAAAATCACTTCGAGGAATTTCCCTTTGCTGAAAATAGAGTTATTATGCAAAGGTCAAAGGCTGAATATACTAAATATTTGCATCTAGAAGAGAAATTTTGGCAACAAAAGACAGGGTATGACTTGTTTGACAGTGGAGATAAAAACACAAAATTCTTTCATAGCTTGGTAAAAGGAAGAAGACAAAGAATGAAGGTAACAAGAATTCAGAATGCACAAGGACAATGGTTGGAAGATGAAAATGCAATGGCCAGGAGGCAGTAGCACACTTTCAAAACCAATTTCATCAGAATAGAGATGCCACTAATATCACCTTGTTGGACCACATACCAGAATTAATTTTCGAGGATGAAAACATTGAGTTAGGGATTGTTCCAGATGAAGATGAAGTGAAGAATGCAGTTTTTAATCTTAATGGAGACAGTTCTAGTGGTCCAGATGGACTTACAGGTAGATTCTACCAAGTTTGTTGGGACATTATAGGTAAGGATATTTGTAGAATGGTGCATGAGTTTTATGCTGGCAATTCCTTACCTAAGTCCATCACTCATACTAATTTGATCCTCATACCTAAAAAGGATATCATCCGGTCCTTTTCAGATATGAGACCTATTAGTCTAAGTAATTTCATTAACAAGATCCTATCCAGAAGTATGCATGATAGATTGGAGAAGATTCTCCCAAAGCTGATTTCTACTAACCAATCTAGTTTTATTAAGGGCAGGAGTATCATTGAGAATGTTTTATTAGCTCAGGAGCTTACTACATATATTAATAAGAGGGGAAAGCCTGAGAATGTGGTTATAAAGCTGGATATGTCTAAGGCCTATGATAGGGTCTCTTGGTTCTTTCTTATGAAAGTACTAAGGAAAATGAGATTTTCTAATAGTGTTAGATTTGATTTGGATATTGCTAGAAAACAATTACTATTCAGTGCTTCTTAATGGTTAATCATGTGAGTTTTTTCATTCGACTATAGGAGTTAAACAAGGAGATCTTTTATCTCCAGCATTATTCATCATTTCAGCAAAGGTTCTTTCTAGAGCTCTCAATATTCTATTTGAAGACCCCACTTTGTTGGCTATGGAATGCCTAAATGGAGTGTTAATCTCAATCATCTAGCTTTTGCTGATGATACCATTATTTTTGCCTCTTCAAACAGATATTCTATGGAGAATATTATGTCTATTCTGCAGGAGTATGATAAAAAATCAGGCCAGATGATCAATAAGGAAAAGAGTTCTTATTATGTACACCAGAATATATCAGTAGCCTGTGCTAATCTAGTGGAACATATTACTGGGATGGTAAAAGGGCAATTTCCTATGAAATATCTAGGATGCCCTATTACACATTCTAGAATGAGAAAAGAGCACTATGCAGAATTATTTAATAAGATTAAAGGTAGGTTGCAAAGCTGGAAAGGGAGAATGCTTTCATATGGGGGTAAGGAAGTCCTTCTTAATAATGTTCTTCAAAGCATCCCTATCCATGTTCTTTCTGCTATTACCCTCCCCCCATCCAAATATGTTAATAATGATATTCATAAAAAATTTGGAAAATTATATTGGAGTAATAAGGAAGATGGCAGATATAAACATTGGTCTAAATGGGTGAATGTGTGTCTTCTTAAACATGAAGGGGGACTAGTATTTAGATTTATGTTTGATATATCAAGGGATATGTATGCAAAGTTATGGTGGAATTTCAGAACTCAAGGTACTTTGTGGTCCAATTTTATGTGGACCAAGTATTGTAAGAAACAAATTCCTACCCTTGTTCAATGGAAAAGAGGTTCCTAAATCTGGAAACATATGCTTGAGAATAGGGAGATACTAGAACAACATATGTGGTAAGAACTTAGAGGAGGCACTTCTACTATTTGGTATGATAAATGGTCTAATCTGGGACCCTTATACCTACATGTTTCTGAGGAGCACACTAGTCACACCATGAATACGTTTGTGAATTTCTAACTAAGGAAGGGTGGGACTATCCGGCAATGAGAGATTTTGTCCCTGAGCATGTCCATTCTAATATGCACCCAACATATCTCAGTAATCAAAGTTACAAAGCTTGATGGACTAAAACAAATAGTGGCAAGTTCTTTGTTAAATCAGTTTGGGAATTGCTGAGATACAAAAAGGAGAGGAATGAAGACATGGTAAATTTGTCGATAAAAGGGTTGCCTTTCAAAATTTCATTCCTTGCTTTGAGAATATGGTTTGGAAAGATCCCTGTGGCTTCTCTAATTCATAGATGGAATCCTGATTATTCTTGGGACTGTAGGTGTTGTATAATTCCAGAAGAAGAGACTATTAGTCACCTATTTCTAACAGTAGAATTTGCTACCAGAATTTGGAACTATTTTAGCAGTGCTACTGGAATTGTGGACCCTATGCTAAATTTGAAGCATTCATAAGGTTGTGGAGTGCAGTAGAAGGAAACGATAGAGTGAAGGTGGTTTGTCCGGCTATTCCTATCATTATTCATTGGTTTCTGTGGAAGAGAAGGAATAGTATTATTCATGGAGGGACCTGTTCAGAATATAGAGTAATGTAGGATATTTTTTTGAGATAAGGGTAGCTTCGTATTCACAAAAAATTCATCATCCAAGGGATGATGAATTGGAAACATACATCCCACAGGGTGGTGGGCACACCCTCAAAAAGACATATAGAATTACAAGTTTCCTATAAAATCGACCATGTCTATGCTTTCCTCTACCAACTCTTGCTTACACCAAAAAAATAAAAGACTTGAGCATTTCATTTTTATCTTTTGAAAACTATCGTTTTGTCCTTCAAAACACCTAGCATTCCTTTCTTTCCATAGAGTCCAACATATACAAGCTGGAATAGTCTTCCACCAATCTTCAATTTTCCCTCTGTTGCCAATTCTTGTCCAGCTATTAAGGAGCTCCATGGTTGTCTTTGGCATCACCCAACTAACCCCTAGTTTACACAAAAACATATTCCACAATTTTGAAGATGCTTTACAGTGAATGAACAAATGATTATTTACTTCTGCTTTCTGCTCACACATAAAGCATCTTGAGCAAAACTGCATCCTCCTTTTTTGTAATGCCTTATGTGTAAGGCAAGCTTTTCTTATGACCAACCAGACAAAACATGCTACTTTTAATGGGCTTCTTCTCTTCCACACTAGCTTCCAAGGCCATTTTTAGTCACTGACTGATTAACATTTATCCTCCAGTAGCAGGATTTAACTATGAACATTCCTTTACTATGTAACTTCCAAATTGGTTTATCCTTTCTTAGAGATATGATTGGTATGGTGTTTAGCATCTCTAGTAGCCTGGCCATATCCTCAATTTCCCAGTCATTCAAAGCCCTTCTGAACACTAAGTTCCACCCTTCTTGGCTCCATACTAATGATACAAATTTTAAGTTCATTCATGCCAGATTTAGAGTGAACTGTGGCAGCAGCTCTTGGCCTCTTATTCTTTCAGAATTGGAACATCACATGCATAACATTTCTTTTAGAATTGTTAGATGGGATCCTCCTCCTCCTAATTTACTGAAGTGCAACACTGATGGAGCATCTAAAGGGAATCTTGGTCCTTGCTCAGTAACTTTTTGTATCCGGGATCATATTGGTAATCTGGTGGTTGCTAAAGGTTACAGAATTCAAGATACTACTAATATAGTAGCTGAAGCTAGAGCTATAAGAGAGAGTCTCAATTACTTTATTAAACACGAAATTGATAATATTATTATTGAGACAGACTTTTTAGCTATGTTACATATTCTAGAGGGCGGGTAGGAAGTGCCATAGAATGTCGCATTGGAAGTTAGCATCATCAGGAGATTGAGAAGTGATATATCAACAAGAGTAAAGCATTCCTTTAGGAAAGGAAATGCTCTAGCTGATTTTTTTTGCTAATCTAATTTTCTTTTTTGCAGGTGATTTTCAAATTAACAACTTTCAGGAAATTCCTAGTGCAGGAAAGAAGTTACTCAATCTAGACAAATATGGTACAACATACATAAGGAGGCAAATACAAGATCAATAGAGTTAAGAAAGTGCAAGTTGAAAGATCATTTATACAATAAGCATGGTAATCCTAATAAGAATTTGTAATATATCTAGTGTAACTTATTACAGTAATTTCATAAGTAATTTTTAGATTAGACAAGATACTTTTTATCTCACTTTTGTCTAAATTATATTTGATTGGTTAAAATATCATGCACCTGGTGAGAGCTTGAGGTGTTGCATATGATATAAAATTAGGACAAGTGAGGTAAAAATGTTCTTCTAAATCTATTACTTTAATGATATTCACAAAATAGTAATCCTTTTGGTGGATCTAAACCCAAGTGGTGGTATCAATTTCATTTGTGGGATTCAACAAACCGATATTAGACCTAAGAAGAGGAGAAACTAAGCTTACCTCAATACCAGATCTGTTTATGAATCTCCTTATTGTGGTGACCAAGTTAAGATCAGAGCAAGTTTTATTAAGCTGGTTATTCCATGGAAATCGCCTATGTGTGGTGGTGAGCAGGAGGTAATCGTGCTTTTCGATTTACACAGGTGGAACATTGACAATTTCTGTAGAAGATGAATAGTCTTCATCTAGCTACTAGAAAGGCTCTTCAATTTCCACTTTCCACTTTTCCTCTTTCCTCTTTCCCTTTTCATTTACTTTCTTATTTTGGTTGTTTCCTTGTTTCTTCATTTTCTGAACGTTTTTGGGGTTTAGCACTTTTGGCTAAGCTCACCTTTGTACAGACTTCTTTAATTTAATATATGTGGCCCTTTGGGTTTTGATTAAAAAAAAACTAATTCTTGCCTTAAACTGCCACATGTCTTTCTCTTGTGCTGCCATTTGGCTTAATTATAGGCTAGACTTTCTTCCTATTAATTATATATAGAATATAGATATAGATGATTCATAGAGTTGGATTTATCATGCCACTTGTATTAACATCTCTAGTTTATTCAAATAAGGAGAAACTTCCTAGTGACTCGAAAAATTAATCTAATTAATTCAGTTTTAAAAGAAATTTAAGGAAAAAAGAGAGTTTTAAAGGAGTCAACATCTAATTTTAGGAAAACTAGTGTAACATCTCGCAATTTGAAATAACTAGGAAGAAGCTAATAATTGGAAATAGTCATTTTTGGAAAGAATGAAAATATGGAAATTTTGTTAAGTTAGAATAAGTTGAGTTTTGGTCAACTTCAAATGGCCATAACTCCTATCCCAGGATGATTTAGGTGTATTTCCAGAAATGGTTGAAAAGATCTTGGAATAACCTTTGCAACGCCACTGAGTTTGCACGATTCTGAGTTCGTATGAGTGAGTTATGCCCTTTGGAAGTTGGGTTGTTTGAATAAGGAAAGCCTAATCCGGATTTGGTAGGGTAATTTAGGCTTTTCCTTACCTAATTTTTCTAATTCGTTTTTAGGAGTTAATTGGGGTTAAAAAAAATCAAATTTTAGCCAGTTTAGAAAAGTTGAAGTTCCACGCTAGGGCTTGGAGAAAAGAGAACAGAAGAGAAAGGAGAAGAGGAAAAGCAAGATTCGCCAAGAATGATCAATTTTGGTTGTGGATTTCGCCAAGGAATCGATCCTACAAGGTATGTGAGTCTTTCATAGCGTTGGGTTCGTTCACCCACGCGCCAAACATGCTTAGTTCAGCTATATTTGTCCTAAAAGAGTTTGGAAGTTGATGCTCTTGATATGTATTCTTGAATTTGAATGTCGTTCTTGAATTGGGCTGAATTGAGGAGCTTTTGAGATCTTTATGTTGAGTATTAGAGTTGTTTTGAGTTAGGTTCTTGAGTATATAAGTTGGGTATTTGAATCTAAAATGAATTTGAGACCAATAATCGAGTTTAGGTGAATTAGGGATGGAAAACGAAGAAGGAAAAGTCAAGCAGGTTTTGGAACACAAGTCCGCGTCGCGGACTTGCTCCCTCAATGAACAAAAGTCAGCTCCGCGTTGCGGTTAGGACGCGGACTCCTCTGTGTCAAAATTAATTTTCGCGATCAATTATTTAAATGAAACTCCGCGTCATGGACTTGTTCCAAGAAGGTGATTTCTTGATCTTTTCTCATGTTTAGCTATCTACAAACACTCCTAAATAACATGAGATCTTTCCTATCACAAATAACAATCCTTGAATCCATAATTCAATTCAAGGAAAGTTAAGAATCAAGTCAAGTGAAGTTAAGAGTCAAGTTAATAGAAGTTTAAGTTTTTCAAAAGTCTTTCACAAACGTTTTAACTTTGTTCTATGACTTAAGTATCAAGTTAAGCAAATAGTAAAGAGTTGAGTTCATTTCTCAAAAAACTACAAGGGAACTAAGTATTCCCAAAAGTTTAAAATGTTTTCATATTTGAGCAAGAAAGGAAACACCGATTCCAAGAGAGCTTTTTAGCTAAGAATTGAGTAATTATCTCAAACCAAAGAAACAAGATTGATTTAAAAACATATGAGCTAAGTATATTTTGGGAGTAGTATTGAGCACCGATATGGGGATGCGAGTTCATATTAACTCAAGTCTCCATAAATCATGTAGCCATCATGGGTAGTAAAGGATCATACTTGTTAGATGACTCCTTAAGATGCTTTTAGCTTATGCTAGTGGATCCACTAAGTTAAGTGTTCTATATGACGGAAAAGTATAGGACAGTTCTGGCAGCGTGGGCAAGACGTTGTATCACCACTTAGGCTCATAGTGGTGGTTGTCGGTGTAACATCTCGCAACTAGAAAGAACTAGAAGGAAGTTTAAAAACTGGAAATAGTTATTTTTGGAAAGTATAAGGAATCTGGAAAATTTTAAGTTAAAGTGAGTTTTTGGTCAACTTCAAACAACCATAACTCCTAGCTCAAAATGACTTAGGTGTAGTTTCGGATATGGTTGGAAATCTCTTGGAATTATCTTTCCAACGCCGCCAAGTTTGCACGATTCTGAGTTCGTATGAGTGAGTTATGCCCTTTGGAAGTTGGGTTGTTCGAATAAGGAAATGCCCAATCCGGATTTTTGAAGGGTAGTTTGGTCTTTTCCTTACCCAATTAATTAAATCTGTTTTTAATAAAATAGTTGGGGTAAAAAAAGAGTTAGTTCAGTTTACACTTTCGAGAAATAGAGTTAGGGCTTTTGGAGAAAGAACGCAAGAGAAAGGAGAAGAGGAAAAGCAAGATTCGGCAAGAACGATCGATTTTGGTTGCGGATTCGCCAAGGAATTGGCCTTGCAAGGTATGTGAGTCTCTCATAGCGTTGGGTTCATTTACCCACATGGCAAACATGTTTAGTTCAGCGAAATTCGTTCTAAAAGAGTTTGAAAGTTGATGTTCTTGACATGAGTTCTTGAATTTGAATGTTGTTCTTGAACTGGGATAAATTGAGAAGTTTCTGAGTTTGTTACGTCGCATTATAGAGTCATTTCGAGTTAGGTTCTTAGGTACATTTGATGGGTATCTGTATCTAAAGGTAATTTGAGAAAAAGAACCGAGGTTAGGTGATTTGGGGCTGGAAAACGAAGAAGAAATTTGGTCGGACTAAATTTGAGTATGGGAACGTGTCGCGCGACCTGTTCCCAAAATTGAAAAATTTTGCTCCGCGTTGTGGAGCTGACACGAGGTGTTCTGCCTCAAAAGACGTTTTCGGAACCAAAATTTAATTATGCCTCCACGTCGCGGACCCACCTTCAAATCTGGATTTACGGTCTTTTCTCATGTTTAGCAATCTAATATCTTTCCTAAACAACATGAGATCTTTCCAAACACCAATCATAATCCTTGAATCCATAATTCAATTCAAGGATCAGTTAAGAGTCAAGTCAAGAGTAGTTAAGATCAAAGTCAAGAGAAGTCAAAAGTCAAGTAAGAGAAGTTCATTTCAAGTTTTCATAAGTCTTTTACAAACGTTCTAACTTTTTTTTTAAGACTTAAGTTTTGAAGTTGATTAAAGTGTAAGAGCAAAGTTCATTTTCTTTAAAATGATATATAGGAACTAAGTATTTGCAGGAGTAAATGTTTTCACATTTAAGATGAGAGGAAACTGAGATTTCCAAAAGAGTTTTTAACAACAAAAGGGAAGATTGATTCCAAGAGAGCTTTTTAAGCTAAGTTTGAGCAATTATCTCAACCAGAGAAAAAGTTGTTTTAAAAACGTATGAGCTAAGTATATTTTGGGAATATTATTGACCACCGATATGGGGACGCGAGTTCTTATTAACTTAGGCCCCCATAAACCATGTAGCCATCATGGGCAGAAAAAAGATCATACATTTTAGATGATTCCTTAGTGCTTTTTATCATAGACTAGTGGATCCACTTAGTAGTTCAGGTTCTATACCGATGGCAAGGTATAGAACAGTCCTTGGCAACGTGAGGTAAAAGGTTGTACCATCACTTAGGTTCATAGTGATGGTTTTCGGTTAGAGAATCTCCCACAGAAGTTATATTACTTTCTAAATGAGTAAAGTTAAGTTTGTTATTGCTTTATCTTTAACGAGCTAAGATTGTTTTCAGTTGTTTTATAAGCTTTATATACATATATATATCGCATGTGTTTTATTGCTTTAGATTGAGTTGAGTATCTATGAGTTGAGAAGAGCCAGGTAGGTGTTTCTTCCATAATCTCTTTCGAGCCTATGTTTGTTAGCATTCCAACTCGCATACTAGTACATTCAATGTACTGATGCCAGTTGGCATGCATCTTATTATAATGCAGACATAGGTAACCAGAATCAGCATCCAGTGCCTCGTTCATCCAGCTTGAGCATTCAGAGTTTGTTGGTGAGCCTCCTTTCATTCCGGAGGACTCTTTTATTTTCTTTCTAGTCTTTCAGTTATTAGGATGATCGGGGGTCCTGTCCTGACATCCCTCTTTGATTTAGAGGCTTCATAGACAATTAGTAGTTCAGTAGTCTTTGCATTATCATTCTTATGTTAAAGACTTGGGTTACCACATTTGGCCAAGTTGAATGTTTAATACTTAAAACATTCTCAGTTATTTTATTATTCAGTTTAGTCAAGTTAATTGATCATTATAGATATAAATATTGTCTTTCACTGAGTTAAGTTAGCCAGACCAAGGGTTCGCTTGGAGCCAGCAATGGTCTTCGATTGCCAGTCCCGCCTAGGGTGTAGGCTCGGGGCGTGACAAACTTGGTATCAGAGCACAGAGTTCTAGAGTCCTAGGGAGTGTATGAAGCCGTCTCTGTAGAGTCCTAGTTATCGGTGTGAAGCGCGTCATATCTATAATTAGGAGGCTGCAACACTTAGGAAATTATCTCACTTATTTCACACTTTTTTCGTGCGTTACAGTTTGATCTCTAAAAAGTTTCTTCTAATTCATGCTTGCACGTGTTTTCAGATAATCATGCCTCCACGACGAGCAGTCAGAGGTCGTCCAGCTAGGAGAAATGTTGAAGAGCAAGAGTTACCCAATGCACCTGAAGTGCGACCTCAAGGCGAAGTCACTAATGCTGAGTTCCGTGAGGCTATCCGAATGTTGAGCCAAGCTGTGAGTAACCAGGTTGGGCAGCAAAGAGGGGCTCGACAAGAAGAGGCTGACACTTCAAGGATTCGTGAGTTCTTGAGGATGAATCCTCCAAGTTTGACTGGTTCCAGCACTATTGAGGATCCAGAGAACTTCATTGACGAGCTGAAAAGGTATTCGATGTGATGCATGTTGCTGCTACTGTGAGAGTTGAGCTGGCTGTATACTAGATGAAGAATGTTGCTAGGACCTGGTTTAATCAGTGGAAAGGGGGTAGAGTTGAGGATGCACCACCTGCGAGTTGGGCTTGTTTTGAGGAAGCTTTCTTGGGGCGTTTCTTTCCCCGGGAACTGAAAGAGGCCAAGGTACGTGAGTTCCTCACACTTAAGCAGGATTCTCTAAGTGTTCATGAATATGGGTTGAAGTTCACCCAACTATCCCGTTATGCTCCGGAGATGGTTAAGGACATGAGAAGTAGAATGAGCTTGTTCGTTACTGGGTTGGGCCGTCTATCAAGCAAAGAGGGACGGGCAGCAATGCTTATTGGGGACATGGACATTTCGAGGTTGATGGTATATGTGCAGCAAGTAGAGGAAGATAAGCTTAGAGATAGACAGGAGTTCAAGAATAAGAAAGTGAAGACAGGAAATGAGTCTGGGCAGTAGAAGGGTAGTGTGAATCGTTCGTCCTTTCAGAAGCAAAAGGGGCCTGCACCATCATTTGCTAGTGCACTTGCACCTAAGAACAAAGGTGAGTATAATGGCCAGAATTCACAGAACTTCAGAGCTAGACCAGCACAGTCTCAAGGTAGTGTGACACAAGGAGGTAGTTGGGCTCCTGTATGTGGTAGATGTGGTAGAAACCACTCAGGTAAGTGTTGTGATGGCCAGACAGGTTGTTTCAAGTGTGGGCAAGAGAGACACTTCTTGAAAGAATGTCCTAAGAATAAGCAAGGTAGTGGAAATCCAGACAATAGAGCCCAGTCTTCATCAGTTGCTCCACCAGACAGGGCTGCACCTAGATGAGCTACTTTCGGTATTGGCGGAGGAGCGAACCGCCTCTATCCAATCACTAGTCACCAAGAGCAAGAGAACTCTCCAGATGTTATCACTGGTATGATCACAGTCTTTACTTTTGATGTTTATGATTTGCTACACCTAGGAGCAACTTTATCTTTTCTAAACCCTTATGTTGCAAATAAGTTTGAAGTTATTTATGAGAAACTTTGTGAACCCTTCTGTGTTTCTACACCTGTTGGGGAGTCTATTCTAGCTGAGCAAGTCTATGGTGATTGTGTTATTTCCATCAATCACAACGACACCATGGTTGATTTAGTTGAGTTAGACATGGTGGATTTCGATGTCATTCTAGGTATGGACTGGCTTCATACCTGCTATGCATCAATAGATTGTAGAACTCGAGTTGTCAAGTTTCAGATTCCTAATGAGCCAGTCATAGAGTGGAGTAGTAGTTCAGCAGTGCCTAAGGGTCGTTTCATTTCGTACCTTAAGGCGAGAAAGTTAGTTTCGAAGGGTTGTATCTATCACTTAGTCCTAGTTAATGACTCAGTGTTGAGGTACCTCCCATTCAGTCAGTCTCTATAGTAAAATAGTTTCCAGAAGTCTTTCCTGATGACCAACCCGGAGTCCCTCCTGAGAGAGAAATAGACTTAGGTATAGACATCATTTGAGATACTCGTCCTATCTCTATTTCACCAGTAGAGTTGAAAGAATTAAAAAAGTAGTTAAATGATCTATTAGATAAGGGCTTCATTCGACCAAGTGTCTCACCTTGGGGAGCTCCGGTCTTTTTTGTGAGAAAGAAAGATAGTTCCCTTAGGATGTGTATAGATTACCGTCAGTTGAACAAGGTTACCATCAAGAATAAGTATCCTCTTCCGAGAATTGATGATCTTTTCGATCAGCTTCAGGGTGCTTCCTGTTTCTCAAAAATTGACCTCAGATCAGGCTATCATCAATTAAGAGTACGGGAATGTGACATTCCAAAGATAGCTTTCAAAACTAGATATGGTCATTATGAGATTTTGGTCATGTCCTTTGGTTTTACCAATTCACCAGCAACGTTCATGGATCTTATGAATAGAGTTTTCAAACCTTATTTAGATATGTTTGTTACGTCTTCATTGATGACATACTAATCTATTCAAGGAATGAAGAAGATCATGCTAGCCATCTCAGAATAGTTCTCTAGACTTTGAAAGATAAGGAGTTGTATGCCAAGTTCTCTAAGTGTGAGTTTTGGCTTGAGTCTGTGGCATTCTTAGGCCATATTGTGTCTAGAGAGGGAATTAAATTTGATACTCAAAAAATTGAGGCACTACAGAATTGGCCTAGACCCACATCTCCAACTGATATTAGGAGTTTCTTAGGTTTAGCTAGCTATTATAGAAGGTTTGTAGAGGGGTTCTCGTCTATTTCGTCTTCTTTGACCAAGTTGACTCAAAAGACAGTGAAATTTCAATGGTCTGTAGCTTGTGAGAAAAGCTTTCAGGAATTGAAAAAAGAGGTTGACTACTGCCCCAGTTTTGACCTTACCAGAAGGTACTTAAGGTTTTGGGGTGTATTGTGATGCATCTAGAGTTGGTTTGGGTTGTGTCTTAATGCAGAATGGCAAAGTTATAACTTATGCCTCCAGACAGTTGAAAGTTCATGAGAAGAATTATCCAATCCATGATCTAGAGTTGGCTGCTATAGTTTTCGCTTTGAAGATATGGAGCCATTATTTGTATGGTGTTCATGTGGATGTGTTCACCGATCACAAGAGCCTTCAATATGTGTTCACTCAGAAAGAGCTTAATCTCAGACAGAGAAGGTGGTTAGAGTTACTCAAGGACTACGACATGAGTATTATTTACCACCCAGGTAAGGCTAATGTTGTTGTTGATTCCTTAAGCTGGTTGTCTATGGGTAGCACTGCCCATGTTGAAGAAGGAAGGAGAGAGTTAGCAAAAGATGTGCACAGACTGGCACGCCTAGGAATCAGACTTATGGATTCCACAGAAAGAGGTATAGTAGTGATGAATGGGGCTGAGTCATCATTAGTGTCAGAAGTAAAAGGCAAGCAAGACCAAGACCCTATTTTGCTTGAATTAAAGGCAAATGTTCAAAAGCAAAAAGTATTAGCTTTTGAACAAAGAGAAGATGGTGTATTGAGATATCAAGGTAGGTTATGTGTAACAATGGTGGATAGACTCCAAGAGAAGGTCATGGAGGAAGCTCATATCTACAGATATTCCATTCATCCGGGTTAGATGTATCGTGATTTGAAAGAAGGGTATTGGTGGAATAGTATGAAGAAGAGCATTGCAGAATTTGTTGCCAAGTGTCTAAATTGCCAACAAGTTAAAGTAGAGCACCAAAGGCCCGGTGGTTTAGCGCAGAATATAGAACTTCCGGAATGGAAGTAGGAGATGATTAATATGGATTTCATCACAGGCTTGTCAAGGTCTCGCAAACATCATGGTTCTATTAGGGTGATCGTCGACAGAATGACAAAATCAACCCATTTTTTGCCGGTAAAGACTACCCATTCAACAGAAGATTATGCCAGGTTATATATTCAGGAGGTGGTAAGACTTCATAGAGTTCCAGTCTCCATTATTTCAGATAGATGTGCACAATTTATTGCACAATTCTAGAAATCTTTTCAGAAAGGTTTGGGTTCAAAGGTGAACTTAAGTACTGCCTTTCATCCTCAGACTGACGGACAAGCAGAGCGCACTATTCAGACATTAGAAGATATGTTGAGGGCTTGTGTGATTGATTTCAAAGGGAATTGGGATGATCACCTACCTCTCATTGAGTTTGCTTACAACAACAGTTATCACTCGAGCATCCAAATGGCTCCTTATGAAGCTCTTTATGGGAGAAGATGCAGATCTCCTATTGGATGGTTTGAAGTTGGTGAAGAAGGGTTGATAGGACCAGATTTAGTTCATCAAGCTATGGAGAAGGTGAGAGTAATTCAAGAGAGATTGAAAACAACACAGAGTCGTCAGAAATCCTACGCTGATGTTAGGAGAAGGGCGTTAAAGTTCGAGGTAGATGATTGGGTATATTTAAAAGTTTCACCCATGAAGGGTATTATGTGGTTTGGTAAGAAGGGGAAGCTTAGTCCTCGGTATATTGTACCTTATAGAATAGCCAAGAGGATTGGCAATATAGCTTATGAGTTGGAGCTACCACAGGAATTAGCAGTGGTTCATCCGGTGTTTCACATCTCCATGTTGAAGAAGTGCATGGGCGATCTTTCAATGATCATATCAACTAAAAATATTGAGATCAAGGATAGCTTATCCTATGAAGAGATTCCGGTTCAGATTCTAGATCGCCAAGTGCGCAAGTTAAGAACAAAGGAGGTTGCGTCAGTCAAAGTCCTTTAGAGGAACCAATTTGTTGAAGAAGCTACTTAGGAAGCTGAAGATGATATGAAGAAGAGATATCTACATCTCTTTGAAACCGGAGAAAATGCAGACCAAGATATTAATTTTCTTCTTAGTAATATCTAAATTATGAGTGAGCAAGTTCATTGTTTGAAATTGCTTTTGGGATGTTTAAACTTGATATTACCACCCTTAGCTTAGTAAGAGTAAATCTCATTCGAGGACGAATGTTTCCAAGGGGGAGATATTCTAACATCTCGCAACTAGAAAGAACTACAATGAAGTTTAAAATCTGGAAATAGTTATTTTTGGAAAGTATAAGGAAATTTGGAAAATTTTAAGTTAAAGTGAGTTTTAAGTCAACTTCAAATGACCATAACTCCTAACTCAAGATTTCTTAGGTGTAGTTCCAGATATGGTTGGAAAGTTCTTGGAATGATCTTTCCAACGCCGCCAAGTTTGCGTGATTTTGAGTTCGTATGAGTGAGTTATGCCCTTTGGACCTTGGGCTGTTCGAATAAGGAAATGCCAAATCCGGATTTTTGAAGGGTAGTTTGGTCTTTTCCTTACCCAATTAATTAAATCCATTTTTAATAAAATAGTTGGACTCAAAACTGAGTTAGTTCAGTTTACACTTTTGAGAAATAGAGTTAGGGCTTTTGCAGAAAGAACGCAAGAGAAAGGACAAGAGGAAAAGCAAGATTCGGCAAGAACATGTTTAGTTCGCCAAGGAATTGGCCCTGCAAGGTATGTAAGTCTCTCATAGCATTGGGTTCATTCACCCACGTGAACATGTTTAGTTCAGCGAAATTCGTTCTAAAAGAGTTTGAAAGTTGATGTTCTTGACATGAATTCTTGAATTTGAATGTTGTTCTTGAATTGGGATGAATTGAGAAGTTTTTGAGTTCGTTACATCGCATTATAGAGTCGTTTCGAGTTAGGTTCTTAGGTACATTTTCTGGGTATCTGTATCTAAAGGTAAGTTGAGAAAAAGAAGCGAGGTTGGGTGATTTGGGGCTGGAAAACTAAGAAGAAATTTCATTCGGGTGAGTCGCGCGACTTGTTCCTAGAATTGAAAATTTCTGCTTCGCGTCGTGTAGTTGACACGAGGTGTTCTGCCTCAAAAGTCATTTTCGGAATCAAAATTTAATTATGCCTCCGCGTCGCTGACCCACCTTCAAATCTTGATTTTTGGTCTTTTCTCATGTTTAGCTATCTAAAATCTTTCCTAAACAACATGAGATCTTTCCAATCATAATCCTTGAATCTATAATTCAATTCAAGGATCAGTTAAGAGTCAAGTCAAGAGCCGTTAAGATCAAAGTCAAGAGAAGTCAATAGTCAAGTAAGAGAAGCTCATTTCAAGTTTTCATAAGTCTTTTACAAACGTTTTAACTTTGTTTTAAGACTTAAGTTTTGAAGTTGAGTAAAGAGTAAGAGCAAAGTTCATTTTCTTTAAAATGATATATGGGAACTAAGTATTTGCAGGAGTAAATGTTTTCACATTTAAGATGAGAGGAAACTGAGATTTCCAAAAGAGTTTTTAACAGCAAAAGGGAAGATTGATTCCAAGAGAGCTTTTTAAGCTAAGTTTGAGCAATTATCTTAAACCAGAAAAGAAGTTATTTTAAAAACATATGAGCTAAGTATATTTTGGGAGTAGTATTGAGCACCGCCATGGCGACGCGAGTTCATATTAACTCAAACCCCCATAAACCATGTAGCCATCGTGGGCAAAAAAAGGATCATACTTTTTAGATGATTCCTTAGTGCTTTTTAGCATACACTAGTGGATCAACTTAGTAGTTCAGGTTCTATACCAATGGCAAGGTATTGTACAGTCCTTGGCAACGTGAGGTAAAATGTTGTACCATCACTTAGGCTCGTAGTGATAGCTGTCGGTTAAGGAATCTCCCACAGAAGTTTTATTACTTTCTAAATCAGTAAAGTTAAGTTTGTTATTGCTTTATCTTTAACGAACTAAGATTGTTTTCAGTTGTTTTATAAGATTTATATATATATCGCATGTGTTTTATTGCTTTATATTGAGTTGAGTATCTATGAGTTGAGAAGAGCCAGGTAGGTGTTTCTTCCAAAATCTCTTCCGAGCCTATGTTTGTTAGCATTCCAACTCGCATACTCGTACTTTCAATGTACTGATGGCAGTTGGCCTGCATCTTATCATGATGTAGACGCAGTTAACCAGGATCAACATCCAGCGCCTCGTTGATCCAGCTTGAGCATTCAGAGTCTGTTGGTGAGCCTCCTTATATTTCGGAGGACTCCTTTATTTGCTTTCTAGTCTTTCAGATGTTAGGATGATCGGGGGTCCTGTTCCGACATCCCTCTTTGTTTTAGAGGATTCATAGATAGTTAGTAGTTCAATAGTCTTTGCATTATCATTCTTATGTTAAAGACTTTGGTTGCCACTTTTGGCCAAGTTGAATGTTTACTCCTTAAAACATTCTCAATTATTTTATTATTCAGTTAAGTTAAGTTCATTGATCATTATAGATATGAATATTGTCTTCCGCTGAGTTAATTAAGTAAGGCCAAGGGTTCGCTTGGGGCCAGCAATGGTCTTCGAGTGCCAGTCCTGCCCAGGGTGTAGGCTCGTGGCGTGACAGTCGGTTAGACAAACTCCCACAAAAACTATATTACTTTGTTATATGAATAAAGTTGAGTTTATTATTTCATTTTCTTTAACTAACTAAGTTGCTTTTTACTGTTTTATAAAGCTTTTCATATATTGCATGTGTTTCATTGCTTTATATTAAGTTAAGTTATTCATGAGTTGAGAAGAACCAAGGTAAGTGTTTCTTTCAGAATCTTTTCAAGCCTATGCTATGTTTAGCATTCCAACTCGCATACTCGTACATTCAATGTACTGATGCCAGTTGGCCTGTATCGTCTTATGATGCAGACGTAGGTAACCAGGATTAGCACGCAGCGCTTCATTGATCCAGTTGAGCACTCAGAGTTTGTTGGTTAGCCTCCTTGCATTCTGGAGGACTCATTTTACTTTGCTTTCAGTATTTTATTGTTAGGATGATCGGGGGTCTTGTCCCGACATCCCTCCTTGTTTTAGAGGCTTGATAGACAGTTAGTAGTTCTGTTGTCTTTACATTACCATTTCATATGTTAAGACCTGAGTTGCCATTTTGGCCTAGTTGAATGTTTGACCTTTAAACTTTCTTAGTTATTTTATTAAACAATTGAGTAAAGTGCATTTGATTAGTGTAATAATATTTTTAAGTCTTCTGCTGAGTAAGTAAGCCAGACCAAGGATTCGCTTGGGGCCAGCAATGGTTCTCGAGTGCCGGCCATGTCCAGGGTGTAGGCTCAGGGCGTGACAACTAGGAAACCAATTAATTAACTAAATAAAAAATGTCTACGAAACCTATAGATTCTAAGTAAGGGCTCAAGTTATTTCGAAGGGAAGGTATTAGGCATCCTTCGAAATCCACAACTATAGGTCACGATTGAATTCATTTTTCAAATAGAGGAGGAGATAAAAATAATATACAAATATAATAAACATGTGATATAAACAAATAATAAAATAAAATAATAATATGAGAAACGACTTAAGGTTTACCTAACGTCAATAATATATACACAGTAATATATGAACTCAATTGGAATAGCTTCAATGGGAAGCGACTCCGAGGTACCTGTAAACACACTTAGTAAAAGTGTTAATGATAAAATAATATGTATAAGAATAAATGAAATAAATAATAACTTAAAATAAAACTCGTCTTATATACATGGGAGACTTTGAAAATCGACGATAATTTCTTCATCGGTCAATTTTAACGTGCAAAATATACAAAAATTCCATTTTTTTAAAGGAAGAGGCCTCGAAAACCGACAAAGAGACTTTTTCATTGGCCAATTTTAAATACAATATACTCAATTTTATGAATCTAACAAAGAATACAATATATGATAATATATATAAAAAAAAATCTAAACAATAACAATATAACCTGCTGAAAACACAAGTTGATGTAATCAATAACTCAAAAAAACAGACATGTATTTAACAAAAAGTAAAGTAGCAAGATATGTTAAACATTAAAATCCATCTAGCACGTCATTGAGCAAGATTAACAAAATAAAACACTAAGGGGTTGTTTGGTAGGCCGCATTAAAACAAAAAGTTCATATATTATGTATGATATTATTTAGTACTATGATTGATATGAAATTGAGTCTATGTATAACTAATCCATTAATTAGTTATATCTCCTACATGGTATTATAGGATTACTAATACCTTCCATTTGGAGGTATTAGTAATACATGAGATATAATACCATGAGATAAGTCTATGTAAAGACAAAAATATCCCTCAAATCATTTTAATTCTTTTGTTTATTTTCTTGATTTTATGTTTTATATTTGTAGTAGTAAATTTATTTAAATAAATTAGCTTACAAATTATTTAGAGAGAGTTGTTTGTTACTAAATAGATCCAATACAAATTAATACAATATTTAAAATATGAGTTGTTTAATATTAACTAATTAAAAAGGCAAATATATCACCACATGACGTTTCTGATCTTAATTGAAGGTATGTACATTTTGAACAATTTATAAAATTGAATAGATATTAAAATTACAACTTGCAATTTTTATGTGTAAATGTAGATGGTTTATTTAATTTTCCTATTGTTTACCATCTTTTCAATTTTAAAAGTTGATAGTTTATTTTATTTTTTTAAATTGAAAATTGATATTTTGTAAGTGATCAATTTACGAAGATGACAATTATTTATCCTCAAATAATTTAAGTGAAAAAAATGGCAAGCATGACAACAAAATTGTTTTCTCATAGCTAGTTAGAAGACCATAAAAAAAATATTGTCCGACAATTATTTACCTTAAGCCAATTGCATAATAATTCACAGTATAATTGGAAAGAAGTTTTTTATAAAATTTTAATCCAAACACAAGATGAGCTGGGAAACAATGAACCAATCACTTGTAAAAATAGTCCCTACATTACTAATCCCTACACTATTAATCATTTAATCCCTGCAATCCTAATCTCAACATTACTAATCTCTGCATGATTAATCTTTGTACCAAACGACCCCTAAAACACAGTGGCCAAACACGCAAAAGAAAACAGAGCAAGACTGGGTAAAAAATTAATAGTGCAACATAATATCACAAACACAATGAAAGAAATAAATAACAACCATAATCATGAAAAATTTAATGAAACAAAGTAAGCATGTAGAACATGTTTATGAAATAAAGATGATACTTAAAGAAAATGAAATAAAAATGGAAATAGAACTGATTTAAAGTTGGGGTTTTGCCGAAGTTGGCTTGTTTCTGGTCATTTTGGTCCAATCGGCAAAACATAGAGCTTTGAGCTTCACCGGAGTCCGTGGAGCATCGATGTGGTGGAGCTTGAGCTCGTTGATGTTGAGTTGAAATACCTAAATAAAACAAAAGAAAATCGTGAAAGGGAAGAGGAAAAGGTTACTGGTTCATCAGGCCTGAAGTAAGTTGAAAGCTTGCCGACAATGGCGATTTGAGAAGGATCTGGTGGTGTTGCTGTGGGTGGGTATGGGGTCTGGTTTGGTGGTAAGTCTGGCGAGGCGAAAGTGTGAGGAATGGAGGCAGGGTTGGTGGGGTTTCGCCGGAAAAAGGAGAAAAATGAATGGGGTTTTGGGTGGTGGATTTGCTGGATTTCGGCGGAGCTCTGATGAGCTTGTCACCAGAAAATTAAGAACACTAAGGATGTGTTTGGTATGAAGGAAAATGATTTCCATGGAAAATGTTTTCCTGGAAAATAAGTAGATTTTTGACTTATTTTCTCATGTTTGGTGAGTGACTAGAAAATATTTTCCGGAAAAGATTTTTTAGTGTTTGATTTATGAATGAAAATTACTTTTGAGAAAATATCTTTTATTTTTACTAGAGAATAGAAAATATTTTTTGAATTGAAATTGAAAATATTTTTTAAAAATAAACTTAAATTTTTTTTGGGGAGGGTGGGGTGGTGGTGCGCCGGGGGGGGGGGTAGGGGTGAGATGTGGTAAAAATAATAATTTGAAATTAAAAATATTATTTTTAAAATAAATTTAATTTTTTTTTTGGTGGGAGGGGGGGTCACGGGTAGGGTGGGGGGTTAGGGGTAAGATTGGGTAAAAAAAACAAAAAATTGAAATTTATTAAAAACAAACTTAATTTTATTTTTTTTGGGGGGTGGTGGGCTGATTGGGGGGGGGGGTCGCGAGTAGGGTGGAAGGAGGGTAGGGGTCAGATGGGTTAAAAAAAATAAAAATTTGAAATTTAAAATATTTTTTAAAAACAAACTTAATTT